>JARKHS020010344.1:0-21369 GCA_030143305.2 Amblyomma americanum | reverse complement strand
CGATCAAGTTCATGCCACTGCAGGGACATTTTTGTGGAGGCGCAACAAAAAAAATCTCTATATGTTCCGCGATGTCACAGCACGTTAAGTGTCCCAGGTGGTCGAAATTGATACGGAGCTCATTAATACGGTGTGTCCCACAGCCTTTGTGCACATTGTGACGTTAAACCCCACATCCAAAACCACATGTGGATATCTTTATTTCTTTCACGCGCTCAACCAGGTTGCCCACACTGCATAGGATTATGCGGTTTCCAATCTGCGCAACCCTCCTTTTTGCTGGCAGCTTGCTGCGGTGTTGTGTCGAAGGTAAGCGTCATTTTCGACCACCACTAACAAGCATACATGCGTGGCAAGGATTCGGTTGTTTTGAAGTGGTAGCTTCAGTACTAGAGGTCTCGGGCTGAGATCGCCGTGCGTTGCCTACGATCTTCAAGGCTCAGCTGAGGTCAATCCTTCACTTTATAAGCTTAGAAATCCGATGAATGGTTAATGGTCAAGCAATATTCGACACGTCAGGGGTCCAGATCATTTCAAGGTCAAGATCATTTCAACGTCACGTCGAGTTAAACCAAAATCGGGTTACGTGATCGACTCTTGGCTCTCCGAGGAGCCGAAACGCAGTGTTTACGTGATAGGGTGCGATGTCGCGCCCTCCTTAACTGAGTACATAGCGGGAGGAGCGCCGGTGCGCCTTATAACCAAGCCTACATGTGGTGTTCACGTGCTACGCTATGACGTCACGCCTTCAGACGAGCACAATAGGAGCGGCGGAGACGCCTAGCAGTCAGAGCCATGAAGTCGGGTGTTGAAGAAGTGTCGCGCCGCGGTAGCTTCACGAAGGCTTAGCCTGGCAAAAACCAAAAAACGACCAAAGCATAACATAAGAAGCTTTGCCAGGATAAAACAGCGTGAAGCTACCGTTTCTCGCTGGGTTTAACGAATGCTCAACCACCGTCCCTTTTTTAAGTCCTTAAAGTACTATAAACACCTAATTTTATTGCGCATTTTCTTTGTCAAACGATGCGTTAGACATTAAAATACATGGATTGCCTGGTGGTATTTGTCTCCAACCGCTAAATAATTTATAAATGAATATCTTCTCTCACGCTGTAACGGTTTCGGTACCATCAATCGAACGACGACTGGTGGTACCGGTGGTGGTGGTGGACGAATGGTACCATCAATCGAACGACCAACCACGTGACCAGTCACGTGGTTGGTCACGTGATGCGGTGCGACCACGGTGGGAATGCGAGCACGTCAAAAACGGCGAGTTCGTGGCCAAAGTATAGCTTTCGCTACAAACCTTAATATAATCGCTGCTATGTACTTTTTATTCGCTACGACATTTATTCCATCTTCTTCCAAGACCTGAAATGACAAAAAATGACCTGCCACCAATTATGTAGCCGAGTTATTATGCCTCATGTGCACTGAATACCAACTACGCGTAAGTGTCATCGTTCCAATGTTGAAACTGAAACCGAAACAGCGTCGAGAATAAATTCAGTTATGAATTATTTAGCGAATTCCACAGGATGCTCCATGTGCACGAATGTCTTAACGCATCGTTTGAAAGAAGAAAACACGGAAGCGAAAATTTGTTGTCTATACTTCCTATACATTGCATAAAGCAAGGTATCCTGGTCTCATGGCGAACAAAAAAAAAAAAGCTCATCTGCGGTATAAATACAGCTGCATCTTTACGGTCCTCATTTTTGCTTTGAACTAAGCGCGAAAACAAAAAAAACGAACCGAACTTAATCGTTCATGTCGGAGCTGATGCTAAATTGATCTGAAGCCTGAACAGGAAAAGAAAATTTTTGCGAGCCACATTTAACTATGTCATGATGGAAGCTGTTTACTTCTTTCGGCTCTTGAGATTTCGCGACTGGCTTGCAGGACGTTTCATAATTGAAATTCCTTTTGCTCTGACCTAGCTTCTTCTGAATTAGCACCTGTAGTTCTGGCATGGACACAGCCATAAAATTTCCTATGTAATAAAAGAATGAAGATTTTAATATAGATTTATATCAAGGCAACTTCGTATCAAACGGCGCTCACAGCCAATACGCCTTTCAACAAAGTACCTCGGGCGGAGGCCAGCACCAGCACTGCTATCAACGGCTGCCGATATAGTGTATTTATCCCAAGCAACAAAGATGTAGAGAAGCAGGATTTCCAGAGAAACCATTATCAGTATTTCTCGATGAATTATTCGTCCGACAAACCGTTTATTACCGAACGTCCGAAAGTGTTTACGAGTATGTTCGCGTGCACAGAGAAATTGCAACTGTCCAGAAAAATCCTATAGTATGGTAGGAGCATTTCGACTCCGCTTTACCAACCTACCAGTTCTAAAGGAAAGGAGTTAGCTCTTTTAGACAAACTCGATAGTGCGGGCCTTCTTAGTTCAAGAACACGCAGTAGTTCTTGTTTTCAGCTGTTTCATCGCCAAGAAGCTGGGCGCCGATAACTTTCTATGTGGCTGAGTACCTTGATACATCTTTATTCGGAATCAGCGCTAACAGGAGCTTAGGCTTCAAGCTAGCTTCACAAGCAGACATGCGCTTTAGTGTATTCGAAAGTTTAAAAAAAGGCAACTATTATTCCTTTCTGTATTTCTCCCAAAAGCAGAACGCAAAACTGTTTTTTTATTATTTTATTTGCTTACATGTGAGAGGTTAAGAAGACTCGGTGTTTTAGAATTGTGTGGTCGCCACTTCTAGGACAGGTTTATAGTAATTGAAGCTGCCGATGGGCAGGCCGTTTTTGTTTGAGCGCATTATTTCCTGATTATTCAGACTCCACGACATTTACGCGAAGAAGGCGTCGTCGCTGAACCGCGGCCACTACGCTCTGAGCGCCAGTTCTGCATTAAATTGCAAATACGGCTGAAACTCTGCACGCATATGTTCGCTTAGCAATGACTTTTTTCGTTAGCCAGGTTGCAGCTATTTCTACTTTGTGACGTAAAAATGTTTCTATCGAACCAAGAAGAAAGACCTATTTAAATCGCCAGTATAAAGGCAGCTACCAAATTGATGGTGATCTTGGCAAACTTGACAATTTTCTTCTTCTGAGATGTACATGAATTTCGGTTTCTGAGACGCCCACCGCCACAGATTAAAGCTGCAGCGCATGCGAAGAGACCGCAGTCTCCCTTACTTTTTTCCAATAAGCGAACGAGCCAAAAGCATGCAGCAAACCTGCATTCCAAAACCCAAAGACATTGCATGTAAGTTTATATAATCTGTGGTCGGCGTCTTGTGCGGAATGCCAGAAGAGAGACAGTGTGGCCGGGTGAACTGTCGTCCCATGTTTTACTGCCTATCCCAGAGTGACTTTAGGTTTGCCTCTTTATCGCAGCATGTCCCGGAGGAGAAGTGTGGACCTTCTGCCCTCGTGAGGGGATCCCCAACGGTAGACAGTGCCCAGAAGTGTGGCCGCCGAAGAGATGCGCCTGGCTAAGTATACAGTGCGGGTGCCCACTGGGGAAATATCAACATGTGGACGGGAGATGTGTGAAATTTAGTGAATGTCATTTAGGTATGCATCTAATCCTTATAAGTTTATTTCCTTCAGCAGCTGTTCATAGACATCGTAACGATAAAACACGAAGTCCAAAATCACCCATAAATTTGAGCACATGTGAGAGCCCATTCGCATGGTTTTTGGGTGAATGACAGTTCAACTTCGCCTGAAAAAATTCTTAATAATTGTCGGTATCTCTGCCTTGTTATTACGACTATTACGCTATCAACATTTCTGGATGCCAGGAGAAAATGACGTCCGCATTAAGTATTTTCTTGCCTGGGGCGACTGGGACAGTAAGCAAGAGCTTTGCCGCAATATTTGAGTGTTCAATGACTCCTATATTTTTGCACGGCAACCAACCTGGTTTCGCTTTTTTTCTCTCGCTCTTTTTTCTTCATCGTCGTCAGTAAATTATGAAATATAAGTTAGCGGTCATAGACATTACAAAACAGAGAATAAATAGATTCTTTGTGTGCGCCTGTTAGTTTTCCACGCAGTGGAATTGAGGCTTTCGTTCTGCAGGAAATTCAACCTCGTCGGCGGCGCTGGCGTTTTGAGCGAAAAAGCAGAAGACCCACCTGCCACTTAGGTCACGTCACTTTGTGATGTCACCAAAACCTGCCGACCATGGTAGCTGGCCCACCGGATATGACCAAACGCATCCCCGTAGCAGATGGCACTCAAATTGATGATCGGTCGCGAGAGGTTGCTCGGGGAGGGCAACCTGGGATTGACATGCCCTACCAGTGGCTGGGATTGAAACAGCCACCTGACAGGGCAGTGGCTCTTAACACAGCTTAACATATGCACCACTGCGTCAGGAGGGGTATGAGTACTTCTAGTGATCAGTTAATGAAAGTAGAGTAACAGAATGGACCATTTTCCCAAATATGGACGATTATCGATTAGAGCTATCGCGTCATACTCTTAAGACGGAGCTTAAGAGTCGCTCCCCCTCCCCAGATTTTTGTAGCCAGTTCCCGGTTTTCTAACCTCTGCATGTTTTGTAGCGAACGCTACACTACGCTGCCGAAGAGATTTCGCCAGACTTGGCCATCTGCTCCTACTGCGCATGTGCGAGTCTCGCCACAGGAGCGCCGCGCGAGACGTCACATGTGAGAAGCCGCGCGACTGCCGCCGACTCCGCCACCTCGTCCCCTCCCCCGTTGCGCGCTGACGCCACGGCTAGCTATGTGCTCTACTGCGCCTGCGCGTGGGGTCGAATGAATACGGGAGGCGATGCGCTCGGCCGTCATCTGCAGACCATAGAAGAAGAGAAGCCTTGCTTGTTGCGGCAGCTTTCGCAACGCATACTAGGCACAGCAGAGCTAAGCCAGTGCTACTTTTTATGTTTGTTCCTCTTCTGTTTCCTCGTCACATACTCAAGAATGCATTGACGCACATTGGCAGTCTTGTTGTCGAATACATCAGGCCTTCTTGTGTTTTGTCTGTCGTTTATGTTGTCCTGTTCATTACCGTTGCCTTCTCCACGAACGGGTTACAGGTGCGAACAGGAACTTCTGCAGTACATCTTAGCTACTGCGAACCTCTTTCTTGTTTAACTTCTGAAAACGGGCACGGTATACTCTTGTGTTCCTTATCTGCTGCCCTATTTCTTGGTCAATGTTTTGTTTCTCCATAGCTGGAGAGGATCTGGGCAAAATAATTTTCACACAGAAGGGTGGAGAGTTCGGCTTGCTGGTTTATGATCATGGCAGAAACAGCGCTGACGCCGGAAGAAGCAAGAACAGAACACAGACGCTGACGACCAAATGACGTTTATTTTAGAAACAGAGAAATATACACCGCAACCCTTGCAAGAACACAAACAGAATCAGGGGCTGCACAAACAGAATCAAGTTGCTGCACAAAAAGAGGGCAAAGTAAAAGGCACGTGCACAGCACATGAGAAATGCACCTGACAAGATATGAACCGGCAAAAAAATGGTGAACAGACGTGCAAAAAACGTAAATGGGTGATAACAAACAAAAGTAAAGTAGAGTTTAACTTGCGGAAGGCTAGTGTCAAGGATGAAATGAAGGAAGGAGATGAGAACGGCCCAACAGTGATGATGCTTGGCGTTTCATATCTTCGATTTGTTCAGACCCTGATTTGCCTCGCATGCTGCTCTTTCTACGACACGGAACAAAAGTAACAGCCACCCATTCTGCCCGTGTCAGTGAACAACAGAACCCGAACGTACCACCACGCGGCTGTGAATGGCTTCAGTGCTTTCTACAATGACACGTTCTTCTGGTAAAAGAGGACAGCCGCATCGCGTAAAACATCACCAACTTCGGAGCTTATAAATACCATGGTCAACTGGCGGCACCTCAGTTGACATGGGAACGGCCCAACAGTGACAATGCTTGACGTCTCATATCTTCGATTTGTTCAGGTCCTGATCTGCCTCGCATGCTACTCTTTCGACGACACGGAACCAAAGTAACAGCCACCCACTCTGCCCGTGCTAGTCAACAACATCACCCGGACGTACCACCACGCGGCTGTGGATGAATTCAGTGATTTCTACAATGACACGTTCGTCTGGTACAAGAGGACAGCCACATCGCTGGAACAATCACCAACTTCGGAGCATTTAAATACCGTGGTCAACTGGCGGTACCTCAGTGGATATGAGAACGGCCCAACAGTGACCATGCTTGACGTTTCCTGTGTTCGATTTGTTCAGGTCCTGATCTGCCTCGCATGCTGCTCTTTCCACGACACGGAACCAAAGTAACAGCCACCCACTCTGCCCGTGCTAGTCAACAACAGCACCCGGACGTACCACCACGCGGCTGTGAATGAATTCAGTGATTTCTACAATGACACGTTCGTCTGGTACAAGAGGACAGCCACATCGCGGGAAACATCACCAACTTCGGAGCATATAAATACCGTGGTCAACTGGCGGCACTTCAGTGAAGAGGGGAACGGTCCAACAGTGACCATGCTTGACGTTTCGTGTCTTTGATTTGTTTAGGTCCTGATCTGTCTCGCATGCTGCTCTTTATACGACACAGAACCAAAATAACAGCCACCCATTCTGCCCGTGCCAGTCAACTACAGGACCCGGGCGCACCACCACGCGGCTTGAATGGATTCAGTGATTTCTACAATGACACGTTCGTCTGGTACAAGAGGACAGCCACATCGCGGGAAACATCACCAACTTCGGAGCGTATAAATACCGTGGTCCACTGGCGGCACCTCAGTGGATATGAGAACGGCCCAACAGTGACCATGCTTGACGTTTCCTGTGTTCGATTTGTTCAGGTCCTGATCTGCTTCGCATGCTGCTCTTTCTACGACACATAACCAAAGTAACAGTCACCCATTCTGCCCGTGCGAGTCATTAACAGCACCCGGACGTACCACCACGCGGCTGTGAATGGATTCAGTGATTTCTGCAATGACACGTTCGTCTGGTACAAGAGGACAGCCACATTGCGCGAAACATCATCAACTTCGGAGCGTATAAATACCGTGGACAACTGGCGGCACCTCGTTGGACATGGGAACGGCCTAACAGTGACGATGCTTGACGTTTCATATCTTCGATTTGTTCAGGTATGTAAACAGCACTCGTTATGCACTAAGTGCTCAGACAGTCATTCGTTATTGCTTTTCCCATGTCCACACGTCCTTTGCGACATTTCCAATGAGTGTTTTGATGTACTGCGAATGCTTTTGTAGCGTTATGGCTACGTCGATAGCAACCCTGGCACCAACAGGTGTAATGGCGATAATCCTGTTGCACGCACAGAATGTGAATGGCAAAAAGAGATGTTTCGGCATTTACGTAAGTTGAAAGAGCAGATAGGCACTTTAGCCCAGGGGCAAGCTGAAATAATAAAGTTCATTAATGAATTGAGAACATCACAGCAATCCTTTGAATCGAAGATCACAGCTATGAATGACAGGACATCTTCAGTTGAAACTAGGTGTGATGATCTCGACGTTAAAAAGGAGGATTTCGACGCTGCCAATCAGACAATTCAATACATTGTTCAGGAAAACTGCGACATGCGTTCAAGGCTTGATGCAGTACAAGACAGGAGTCGTCGCGACAACCTGTTGTTTTTCGGCATCACTGATAGCGACGAAACGTTGCATGAAAGTGAGAAGGTCGCTGACCTAATAAACGAACATATTGCCGCCAATATTGCTCATGATGCGGCTGAGAGTGCGCATCGTTTCGGTGGGCGTTATGAAGGAGATCAATGCAGGCCTGTGATTGTCAAATGCCGTACCTTCAAGTCCAAACAAATGGTGTGAACACAACGTCCAAAACTATAAAGCAGCGATGTGTCTGTGTCAGAGGATTTTTCGCTTTCTACTCGCCAGGCTCGAAAAAAAAAATTGGTTGACCTTGCCAAGTCTTTACCAGGGAGGCCTGAGCTGCAGCTTCGGTATGATAAACTTGCTGTGAATGACACCACGTATATCTACGATAAATGCACTGGTAGCATCCAAGTGATAAAGAGCAAAGATAACCCTCGCACTGGAGACGTGCACGGCGACCCGAATAACCATACAAAATGTGGACCGTCTTCTCACGCTAGTGCGCGTTCTAAGCAACTGAAATCATCGTCTTCTATTGAAACGCAGGGCACAGGAACTTAGCAGTTAGTGAAGGGATGTGGCGTTCGTCTGGCATCTCAGGCGGTTTCAGTTATATTTTCAAATACAACAAGCATGACATCCATTAAGGCTGCGAACTAGGCTAGTTGGTACTGATTCAAATATGAACAAGCATAACAAATAAACGCGATCAACTTGGCTCAGCTTTTTACGCTATAGACGCCGATATGATCATTTTAACCGAAACTTGGCTGAATGCAAGCATCCACAGTAGTGAAATTTTCGACGTTAAAAAGAAGTTCGGTATCTACCGTCGTGATAGAGAAAGTCGGCATGGTTGTGGAGCGCTAATTGCTGTATCAAGATCAATACCCTCTTTTTCCATAGACGTTGGTTCTTGCTTGGAAACTGTATGTGTTAGTATCACTCTGAGAAATAGCAGAAATACTAGGCGTTTGTTACCGCTCTCCAGACACCGGAGAAACATTCATCGATGAACTGCCTGATGGTATCATTATCATGGTGCCTCGCTATCTTGCCGGACCTATATTCTTGTTAGGGGACTTTAACATTGCTAATATTTCTTGGGAAGATCCGTGTCCAATCATTTTTCCATTCTCGGACCAAAGTCAGAGTTTTCTTGCCCTGTGCTCATGTTTTGAATTCACTTAGCTTGTTAAACAGCCAACCAGGTGTACATCACAGACCGCTAATATGCTAGATGTAATACTGACGACTCACCCAGTTTTCTTTTCTTTTATCACCCATCTTCTCGGCATTAGTGACCATGATTTGCTTCACTTCGATCTAAAAATTTCTTTTTCATGCTCACCGGCAAAAGTGAAGCTCATTCGGGACAACAGTAGAGCTAACTTTTACACCAATAATGAGAACTATTGTCGAAACTGGGACACGTACGTCAAAGATTTCGAACTGCGTTTTGTACAGCAAAACTGGGATTTGTTCGCCGCGCAGGTTACTGAGCTCTGCTACACATTCATTTCATTAAGATGCATTAGGAGCAGCGCAAGAGACCCGTGGTTTAGTAGAACACTCACCCGCATTCCTAACAAGAAAAAGTGGCTGTTTCGTATGGCTAAACCTCGAAACACGCATGATCTATGGGATGCGTACTTCTCAGTTTCAAAAGAGCACGCTGATGCATTCCTGGATGCCAAGGATCACGTCTTTAACAGGACGTTGCCAAACATGCATTAAACAATCCAAAAACTTCTGGTATACTGTAAACCTGAAAGATAGCAAGCAAATTGACTTCACGATTATTCTGGAGAGCCAATTCCGCCTGAAAAATCCCATTGTGTTCTGAGCACTGTATTCTCGAATGCTTTTTTGTCCGTGTCTGCAGAATATGTTCCGGATGAACTTCGAGATTCCAAGTGTGTTCCGATGTTCTCAGTAATCATTGATCCTGTAGGAATCGCAAGAGTAACTAATTCCTTGAAAATCTCATCATCTTCAGGGCCTGAAAATGTAAATTAAAAATTTCTGAAGCTAATAAACTTGTAGTCATCGGTTTTTCTGGCAAAAATTTTTCAGCAGTCTCTTGAATGCGGTCGACTACCCTTGCAATGGAAGACCGGAAGGTGGTTCCGTTGTACAAATCAGGCAACAGGCGCTCACCTCTAAATGTCAGATCCATATCATTTACAGCCATTCCTTGCAAAATCTTTGAGCACGGGCTGTATGCGCATATCTTCAACTTCTTGGAAGAGAACTCATTTTTAACACATGCCAATGTGGCTTCAGAAGTTCATTTTCCTGCGAAATGTAGTTGCTTTTCTTTACACATCGTTTGCATGCTGTTCTTGACACACACTCTGATATCGATATCCTTTTCCCTGACTTCTTCAAAGCTTTTGATAAGGTTAACTTTAAGCTACTAATGTTTAAGCTGTCTCTTTTGAACTTAAACCATAAATTTCTTTTTTGAATTGAGTGCTTTCTTACACTTGACGGCTACGGTTCAAACCTAACTAAAGTAACATCTGGTGTCCCTCAGGGTTTTGTTTTAGGCCCGTTGCTTTTCCTCACGTTTGCTAATGATCTTCCTAATGATGTGACATCTTCTATGCTTCTTTACGCAGACCACTGCATATTTTATTGGGAAAGAAGCTGATGCAGAAATTTTACAGACATTGACAACATTGCAAATTGGTGTAAAATGTGGAAAATGGAGGTTAACAGTAATAAATGCAAGTTAATGCGTGTATCCCGTCGC
Source organism: Amblyomma americanum (assembly GCA_030143305.2). Classification (NCBI taxonomy): domain Eukaryota; kingdom Metazoa; phylum Arthropoda; class Arachnida; order Ixodida; family Ixodidae; genus Amblyomma; species Amblyomma americanum. Next base: position 11,002 of record JARKHS020010344.1, on the reverse strand, counting down.
TCAGCTCATCCTCCAAAGTATCACTCATTAACACCGAACTGGAAGCCATATCATCGTATCGGTACTTAAGTCTGCTCATAACCTGAACATTATCGTAGCAACCGTACATTGATTCAATAATTTGCAACGCTAACCGCTTGCTCGGGTATCTACGTCCAAATTTCAGCAAGGCCTCAGTTTGATTACAAATACTCCTTTATAAGACATTTCTACAATCCAAACAAAAATACGCCGCTTCCATATGGGACCCTAACCAAGCTAACTTAAGTCAGTCCCTTGCACTTGTACAGAACAATGCGGCTCGTTTCATCTTATCTATCGTCGCAGAACAAGCGTAACAAGCGTGAAGAACAGTCTTTGATACCCTGTTTGTCTCTGCGTTGCAACTTTATTTCCATTATGCCTCTTTCTGAAAGTATACCATCATTCAACTTTCAGAAAGGAGCTCATTCTAGAACCCGCTTGTAGCTCGTCACGAGTTGACCAGAAACGCAAGGTTGGATATATTCGTTGTAACACATACACATTCTCTTACTCATCTTTACCACGTACATGCGGCGACTGGAACCACCTCCCGGCTGATATCGCATACGTCAATGATTATGCCTTTTTCTGAAAAGATTTATAGGCTTTTGTTTGTTGATATTATGGTGGAAGTGTTGTAACAATTTTTCATTTATATTGATCAAACGAAATCATGACGTTTTGAACTTGTTTGCAATCCAATTACGTCACAAAAATGACATGCTTAACTAGTTCGCTTTGTATTTTTTCCTCTTTTTCCATGGCTGTGTTTCCTTATGTTTTCGTACTCATGAAAGAACCAATTTGAGCTGTCGTTTGTTATCTACATTTTTTTCATAATTAGGTGTTAGCTGCTAACATTATGTCGGGCTTTTAATGGTTTGTTACTGTTTACTGTAAAGTTCTTGCAGTCTGGTTATTAATACTGTTTTTTTTCCTAGTCTTGAAGGGAGGATGGGCGCAAGCGAGGCGTGCGGACGTGTGTCGCATGGGCTCCGCGAATTTACGCAACTCCAACTCGTCTAATCATCGGGCCACCCAAATTTTTGGGAGAATCGAGAAAAACAAGTCACCAGGACCACGAAAACAACAAATTCATCCCGGTAGGCCCAAATTTTGGACTTTTATCGAGGATAGAAGCGGAGACCACGTGGCAGGGACTTAGGCCTAACGGTTAGGCCTAACCACTCCGGAGCTCACAGGGGCGCCCCGCCGGACCGGAAGCTCTCGGATCGGTGATATTGGCGACTCGGGCACACAATAACCCTACTGCAAGCAATATGGAACCTGGATTTATTCAGGAACAAGACAATTACCAGGAAATGGAGATCGCCCCGACGACCACGTGCAACGGCGCGGGACCGGACGGCGGACCCATGGAAGCTAAATAAGCAGAGGCCATGCAACAAGGCAACGCGATGAGCGTTAGCAGGCGGGCTGTGGAAACAGAACCAGGATGGCCAATATACCAATCCAGGAAACAAAGAGGGCAAAGCACATGGGAAAAGACAGCGCCCAACCCCTGCTGGGAATCACCAACAACAGCAAAATGGCGCCAGCCAACGGGGCAGCAGACGGTGTGACGTAACCGGAGAGCGGAAAGGAAGGCATACAAAAGGGGGAGACGAGGAGGCAGACAAGGCCGAAGCTGCCCCCGCTACCCAGGGACGATATGAAGATCATCATCAGGCCACGAGGCGGACTTAAAGTGCAAGGAATGAATCCCTATCAAGCTACAAAAGCCATCGTAGAAGCGAGCAATAGAAGTATCAAGGCAGAAGACTTCATGGTCAGACTCAGGCCAGGGTCGAATATCATCATAGCAAGTACTTCAGACGACAACACAGCGAAAAAATTAAGAAACATCGAGAGCATTCCGTATGAAGGCACAACGTATCAAGTACACGCTACACCGCCCTACCCAGCGATATCGCACGGGCAGTCATACACGGATTACCGTCAGGCATGACGGAAGAACTCCAATCGCAGCTCAGATTGAGAACGCAGGACAACAGGATTGTAGCGGCACGAATGCTAGGTAATTCGAAGACGGCATTACTCTCCTTTGAGAAACCCAACATTCCTAAATGGGTCCTTTTTTGTTCGGGAGAGTACCAAACCTACCCCTACAGGCCCACCAGGCTGTGCTGCTTCGTATGCGGCATGCAAGGACATCGCTCGGATGTATGCCCGACACCGAGCGCAAAAATCTGCAGGCGCTGTGGAGCAAGCAATCCGAAGGAAGAACATCAATGTCAAGTCAAGCGCATGGTCTGTGGAGGAGAGCACCTGACCGGCGCAAGGGAATGCAAAGACTCAAGTCAGCGGCAGAGATGAGAGGGCGCCCGCCACAAGGGGCGCAGCGCCAGAGAAGGAGTCGTAGCCGCAGCAAGAGACGCCGGCCGACATGGTTCAGCTCGGAGCGGGACAGGAGTGGAAGTCATCCTCGCAACCGGGACGAGGGAGCCTTCCGTCAGCGCAGCCAGAGCCGGAGCCGGGGTCGCAGCGGCAGCAGCGGAGGACCCAGGGACGAGTCCTTTCCGCCCCTAGGCCAAAAACACGGGACACCACCCAAACCACAACAGCAGAAGCAGACCAAGAGCGGCGTTGAGGTGAGCTGGGGAGCAGGTCCTCCCAAATCACTTTTTCAGCAAAATGGGCAAAACAATAATGATGACAAAGAGGAAATCAAAAAGAATTAGAAAGAGCTAGAGCTCCTTAGAGAGGAAAAGAAGCAGCTCAAAGAAAGACTGAGGGAATACATCAGTGAGCAGCAGGCTCTTAGAACAGGCACCCCGGTGCACGTGCCAACGCCACCACGGAGTCCAACTCCCCCACCAGTCGTAATGCAAAGTAATGCAGAGAACGGCGTGGAAAGCCTTCTACGCAGCATACAAAATCAAATATCACAAATACAGTCGCGAATGCAGCAGCAACAGCAGGAAAACCAGTATTTCCGTAGTTATATCAAAAGCCAAACTGTTCAAAAAATTACAAGCGAAGCCCGGGATCGGCTTTATAACGAAAGAAGATTTGGGAACGAAAACCAAACTAGCAACAATAAGACAACGACACGGCAGGCAACAGCAAACTAAATATATGGCAGTGGAACTGTCGGGGTTATCGGCGCAAGCAGGGACTACTGCAGCAATTCATATACACGCAGGGCTCACCGCCTGATTTTATTTTCTTACAAGAAACTAATATAACTCCGGTTTTAAAAGGATACCAGTGCCAGGAAAATGGACGCACGGCAACTCTAATTAACAACCACCTAGTCACCATAGCGCATGACGGAATTGAGGACACAGCGGTAGAGCACGTTACACCGGAGGTTATTCCCAAAAAGAAGCATAAAGCGAAAAGCCCTTTCATAGTAAACCTATATAGCCCACCCAGACAGAAGAGATGCAATTTAAATTAGCTTTTCATGGAAGTGGGGAGACTAGCTAAATTTAACAGTCTGCTTATCGCGGGAGACATCAACGCGAGAGACCCCAGCTGGGGCTACCAGAAAGGAGAAAAGAAGGACAACTAATCTGTATAGCAGCGGAAAATGAAAACTGCACCCTACTAACAGATGAGAACCAACCAACGCGACTAGGGAACAGCGTTAGCCCAGACACGTGCCCAGACCTGACTTTTGTCAGAGGAGCGCGGCAAGTCGAGTGGGAGAACTTGCTGGAGAACCTGGGAAGTGACCACTATGTAATCAAGGTCACTCTTGAAGCAGATAATACTAAAAGAAAGATTGGAACCGCCCACATAACAGACTGGGACGCTTTCCGGGGCGATTGTGGGCAGATGCAAGGCACAATCACCTCAATAGAGGAATGGAGCAAGCAGCTGAAAAAGTTGCAGGAACAAAACACGCAAGAGATAGGCAGAACGGAAGTCACACCGGAAGTGGATCCGAGGCTGCTTAGGCTATGGGAAGCAAGGCGAAGGCTCACAAAGGAGATGGTAAAGACAGAAGCTTAACAGGAAGCTACGACTCAAGATCGCAGAGGTCACCAAGAAGGCAGAGGAGTATGCGGCACACCTGGCCAGACAGGGGTGGGAGCAGTTTAGCAGCTCTCTGAACGGCACCCTTAGCACAGCCAGAACGTGGAGGATACTCAAAGCCCTCATGGATCCAACAAAGACCAAAGCAGAAAGTGGGAAAGCAATCCAGAGGGTTGTCCACAACAGCAAAGAGTCAAATGAAGAGGTCCTGGAGGCTGTCAAGAAGTGCTATGGCACAGACAAGCCGCAAGGATACCAAGGAGAATATCAAGGGGAGGAGAACCCGTACCTCGACAGGCCGATAACCAATGAAGAGGTTTATGCGGCCATCAGGGCGGTTACCAGAAACACAGGAGCAGGAGCCGATAAAATCAGAAACTCGCCAATTCGCAACCTCAGCGATGAAGCGGTGATGCAACTCACAGACTACCTCAGTACACTGTAGACAGAAGGCACACTGCCACGGGATTGGAAGCATGCAGAAGTTGTGATGATTCCCAAGGCAGGCAAGAAGTTGGAGATGAACAATTTGCGCCCTATCTCGCTCACGTCGTGCCTAGGAAGGATTTCTGAGAGAGTCATCACAAGGAGAATACAACAATACCTGGAAGATGAAGCTCTGTACCCGCACAGTATGTTCGGCTTCAGAACAAATCTATCGATGCAGGACGTCCTGTTACAGATCAAGGAGGAAGTCGCAGAAGCCGCCCCAAAAACAGGGGAGAACATCATCATGGCACTGGACATCAAGGGCGCGTTCGATAACGTCAGCCATGACGCCATCATGGAAGGGCTAACCACCACCAACTGCGGAAGAAGAGTACACGACTACGTAAGGGCCTTCCTGTCAAACCGCACAGCTACAGTTGGACTTGGGGACCTACGCAGCAAGGTCTTCGAAACACCAAAGGCACCCCGCAAGGCTCAGTGATCTCGCCGGTCCTCTTCATCATAGCCATGATTGGGCTAGGCAGACAGCTGAGCCAGATAGAGGGCATACAGCACGCTATGTACGCCGATGATATAACGATCTGAATCAGCCAGGGCTCCCCAGGGCAAAAACAAATCTCCTGCAGCAGCAGCCACATGCGTGGAGAACTACGTCAGAGAGAGAGGCCTGGCATGCTCCAACGAGAAGTCGGAAATTCTACGAGTGGGCAAGAGACCATCCAAAGAAATATAAACATAAAAATTGAAGGGGAGCTCCTCCCGGAACGCAACATGATCAGAGTGTTGGGAATGTGGATCCAAAGCAGCGGGAAGTGCAGCCACACCCTAAGCCTTCTTCGACAATCAATGTAACAGGTCAGCAGAATGATCACCAGAGTATCACAGAGAAGATTTGTCATGAAGGAGAGTGACACGATCAAGCTAGTCAAGAGCCTGGTGGTCAGCCGCATAACATACTCACTCCCCTACCACAAGATGACACAGCACGAAAATGAACAAGCAGACACTTTAATCAGGCAGGCTTTCAAGACGGCCCTAAATCTACCAAAAAATACGTCAAACGAGAAGCTCCTCAAGTTGGGAGTCTACAATACGTTTGACGAGCTAAAGGAAGCTCAAATAGGGGCCCAAATGTACAGGCTCCAGCAGTCAACCACCGGCCGAGCGCTGCTCCGAAGGCTGGGCTACTTAAGTGAAGAAGTGGAAGATAGGGTTGCGGGCATACCTGATAACATTCGCCAAACACTCAGGGTGTGCCCAATCCCTCGAAACATGGACCCTAATCTGCACGCAGGGAGAAGGGCGGCGAGAGCAGAGTATGTAGAAAAGCACTTAGCTGAAAAAACAAATGTAGTATAAACAGATGCGGCTTTGTATCGATGGAACAGGAACACAAAGGAACACAGAGTAGTATCGGTGGTGGTGAACCATCAAGGGGACCTAGACACCATTATATCACAGAGCGGCTGCAGAGTATCCGAGAGGGAAGAAGCTGCTGTTGCGCTAGCAGTAGCTGAAGGATACCGCAGAAATAAATCGCTCACAATAATCACTGACTCCAAAGAAGCATGCAGGCACTACACTAATGGTAGGATCAGCAAGGGAGCGCTAAGCATCATCCTCCAGGCGGGACCCCCGAACAAAGAAATTCAGCACAAAATTTTCTGGGTGCCTGGGCACACCGGGGTGACTAGGAATCAGAGGGCCGACGATCTAGCTCACGAGCTTATCAACTGAGCAGATACATCAAGTGACCCTGAGCCCACCACAACGGTGGAACCATCGTACGCGGAAATCCTAAATCATTACAGAGGACAGAGGATAGCGTATCCTCCGCCACACCAGCTATTAGCGCAATATGAGGCAGTCGGTTGGCGTAGACTGCAAACAGGAAGCTTTCATAACTTACACATATTTCACAAAATGTTTCCGAACCAGTACGCGGAGACATGCAAGTGGTGTGGAGCCACCCCCACTTTATACCATATTACGTGGGAGTGTAAAAACAGTTATTCATTCCATAAAGTAAAATAGTCCAATGCGGAACAGTGGGAGAGCCTGCTCACTAGCAGCGTGCTGGCGGTCCAAAAAGGACTGGTCCAGCATGCTTATGAAGTAGCAAGACTCAATGGGGCCCTGGAATAAGGGCACCACCCCTAGAAGACTCGGAACTTCAACATGAAGACACCCGGGTCCCGCTGAATCGACCAATTTTTGGCGCCAATAAAGTTTTTTTTCTCTCTCTCTCCTAAATTCTTCTACATACAGCTTGCTACACTTCAACCAAGATTCCTCACAAATGTCTCTGGAAATGTTCACCCCACACTCCTCTGCAATGCTTCTGCGATTGAGGGTATTGTAAATAATTAAATAAACAATAAATAACTAAACATAAGATACGAAACGAAAAAACATCCGGACATCGAAAGATCATGCACAGTCGTGGTTCCCTCGCTATGTGCATGGTGTATCCCACAAGCTCAAGAAGAGAAGGGCTAAGGTTAGAGTTCCCGCAATTTTTTTCTCCTCCGAACAAACTTTGTGCTCTGTGCAAACGCGTGAACAAAGATACTGAACGAATTGAATGCATGTAAAGAAACACTACAACCCATTCGTAAAATGTAAGAAAAACGTTGTGTACAAAATTCCGCTTTTCTGTAGCAGGTCCCATGTAGGCCAGACCACAGGATGTATTAATTAGAGGTTGCGCGAGCACGAAACTTCTCGAAATTTGACTACCGGGTCCAACCTATTGATTCAATTGTAAATGCTCTCCTATGCTTGACGAAACCCGCGTCATTAGTGGATGTTTCAGCCAGCACGCCCTAGAAATTTGGGAAGCATTTATCATCAACAGGGAAGTTCACAGTTGTGCCAGTGCGCCGTCTATCATGCTGCTTCCGAAAGAAATTGCTTTTCTAGAGCATCACAGTCATTATACTCTCTAGCCGCCCTTCTAACATGCCTTTACCCTTTTTCTTGTTTCTCTTGTTTGTTTTCACCCGATCACTTTTTATGCCTCATCAGCTGTTTGTGTTTCGTTTCATCCTTGACACTCCCTTGCCACAAGTTAAACTCTCTTTTATTCTCGTTTATGTTTTTTCTTGCTTGTTATTACCCGTTCATCTTTATGGTACTCCCGTTCACCCGTTTTCGCCAGTTAGTCACTTGTCAGGCTTCATTTCTCATGAGCAAAGGACGTGTCGTTTACTTTGCTCTCTTTGCGTAGTAGCTTGATTCTGATTGTGCAGCACCTGATTGCGTTTGGGTTTTTGCGGGGTTGCGGGATATAGTTCCGCTTGTCTAAATAATCGCCATTTGCTAGTCAGAGCCTGTATTTTGTTCTTGCTTCTTCCTGTGTCGGCACTTTTCTACCATGAACAGAATTTTCCACACATCATTTTTAGTAGAATGGAGCTCTTGTTCTAGTTTTCAAAAACGAAAGGAAACTAAAAATATTTTCGCGATGTGCTTGTCATTTCTTGCCAAACTTCTGCTATTTGTTTCGTAACCACACCTCAGCAGTTTGTTTATTTTGTATACTTTTAAGGTCCTTATGCATTTAAGAAAACAGTGGTGTTGTATTGCACAGCAGTGCAATAAATATGAAACAAGAACAACTATGAGGTGCTAAGGACAGTGTTCATGAAAAAGGCCCGTCAAGCATCGGTACTGTGGAGGCGGGAACGAGCTTCCATTCGGTGCTTGTTTATTAATGGAACAATCATTCTAATAATGCATTAAGGTGGTTCGTAAACTTTGTATTTATTATCAATTAGAAATGAGATGTACTTAGCTGTGGTGCACAGGTGTTTGTTTAGAAAGAAATGAAGATAATATATTGTATAAAACAGAGACGAGAGCACTTGCGGCGTAATGAGAGGTCAGACAGGTCGAGTGCCTTTGTCGTAGATGTGGATCAAATTGAATAGTTAGAATTTATAAATCTAGCAGCGTGGTTGTGGTTAGCTTCAAGGTTAAAGGTGTGATTAGTGAGAGCAAGGTGCCGTGTAAGACAAGCATTATAATATTGAGGAGTGAGCGTATATTATTTCAGTAAGATTGCGCGCAATTGGTGCTGGTGAAAAGGTACGTCTCAAATCACCTTATGTTAAGATAGCAATATTAAGGCATGTTCAAGTTGATTTCGAAGGAAGATTAACAGAGATGCAAAGGCCGACTTATTGCAAGAACTAACAGGCGACAAAGAGTGCCATAACAGAATGTGAAATTACGCCAGAAATGTGTGCAGCCAGTGGCGACATGGCTACTTTTGTGCACAGTAGCGCGACCCTGCACTGGCTGTTTGTCACACAATTCATAAAGGTTCCAGATAGTATTGCGACGGCAGTGGAGCTACTGTTATGGCTCACACGTCTGCAACTGCAAACATGCTAATGGGGAACAGTTCATGCACCAAGAGTGGTCAAAACATGGAAGAAATCTAGCGCACACAGTAACCATCATTATGAAACACTGGATCGTATTAGACATCTGCTGGACGTTTACTCGTTAACAGTTATAAAATTACGGGAGGGGGAATCAATACATAAGCAGTAAAATGAAGTAGAAGGTAAAAAACAGTGCAGAAAATACACTGCGGAAAAATGTGAAATTATGAATCAAAACATTAAATATCATAGGAATGAGGCAAATGTTTCGTTCACCATAGTGGGCTCGACTTCTTGGAGCGACTTATTCTGAGCATTTATCTCTTCGGTAAAAATTACATTTTTAGCAAATCCGATCCCCATTTTATTTCCTCTACTTTGAAAGTGCGGTCCCTTCTCGCAGGAACGTAGTCTTGTGCAAACAAATATTTGTTACGATCAATACTGGTTTTGAAGTGAAAAATATTATGCAGGAATTGAAGTCAGTTAGTATACACGTTTCTAAGTGTGTCCTAATCTTACGAATTCTCTGCTAAGGATTAGGGCCAGGAAACGTAGGCACTAAAGAATCCAAAAGCAGGCCGACATTAAGGCTCTAAAAAATCATAAAATAGGCGCTATAAAGCAAAACTTAGCGTCCTGAATAATACTTTTTATTAATTACTAGCAAATTAGAAAAATAGGCATCTTAGTTAGTTCATAATTTTTGCCAAGAAACTGAAATTTTATTAACATAAAAAAATAGATGAGTTTGACGTTCTCACGTACTTAGTACAAACACAACGGACACAGTCGGTTAGCAGAGCACAGAGTATTCGCAGTACATGGAGCTCGTTACAATAAAGGGAATCCTCAAACTGTCAAACATCAAGATCGTTTTGTTTTTTTAGAGCATTGTAATGTTGTTTAGAAAGCTGTTTCCTTTGTCAGATGACATAATTGGCGCGAAATTAAAACATGAGACTTCATGGTAGCTCAGGCCTTAAGATAGTATGGTCCTATTATCTCCGCTAGATCTCCAATTTGAAAAATTTCTTCAAGACCTCCAAATTTTTCCATTAGTTGTTCTTAGTAGAAGCAGTAGCACTGTTTCCTTCCCGTCCCCGAAGCGCTGCTTGAACATATTCGTCGGTCTTCAATGATTCATCTTTTCAAAGACCGGCCTTTTGCAACTTTCTTTTCCTGTGTGCAAATTTGCTCAAATTTGCACTATTGTTCGTCAGGTCTTTTAACATGATCGCTTGTTTGAACATGGCTTTTGCATTGATCACACACGCAGGGTCATCTTTGATTTCCTCAAAGAAAGGTTCGACCATTCAAAGAGACATGCTCATTAGACTTCTGCATTTACGAATGTTCCCCATCCAGTCAGAACAGACAGTGACGGTAAAGGCATATCAGGCTGTGTGGCGCCGAAGGCAGGAATTGTTGATCAGAATTTCGGAATCACCTCTTTGTGCTCGACACTAGCGTATCCACTAGGGGAAAAGAGAGCGCGACATATTTGGCAATGCGCTGCATTGCATGAACAATAAAAGAAAGGTGAAGCACCTTGTTATACAAAATTATAAATCTATTTCCTTTCTTGCTCGTATAGAAGGGCGAACGAGCAAAAGTGCCTTCTCTATTTGCTTGCCGCAGAAAGCACCATACATGAAGTGAAAAAACGAGCTGTGGCCAAATACCTCATCCTTCCTAGAGCGTCTGCGTTGTGCAAGATTGCTCGCCCAGCTTCCTTTGGGTTGAATGTTTTGGTGATGAAATTAGCAACATGCCGTCCACTAGTATGGATGATTTCTCAACTGTCACCCAAATGTAGCTGTGCCGAATTTCATCTCCGATTTTGGTGAGAGTCTCCTCGTAGCAATTTTTCACATATCTCTTGCGCAGCGCTGACTCATGTGGAACATGTTGCTAGATGTATTTGCCCTAGAAGTTCCGAAGATCAGTGTTTTAAGTTTCCTGAGCGGCATTTCTGTCGCTAAAAATGCCGACACAATGCCATGGCAAATGGAGAATCTTTTGTCAACGAATCACCGTTTGAAGCTCCTGCCAGGAGGAGCTTTGATGTCCACTCCTTCTGCTTCAGGTCTAAAAAAGCTGCATGGTATCGCTTCTCCTTGATCTAGAAG
>JARKHS020010343.1:0-26701 GCA_030143305.2 Amblyomma americanum | reverse complement strand
ATTAATAATTCCTTTGTATTCCTTGCAATGTTGTTAGTTGTTTTTTGGGGTTTAACGTCCCACCGCAACTCACGCTTTGAGGGACGCCGTAATGAAGGACTGCAGAAATCTCGTCCACCCGGGGTCCTTCAACGAGCACTGACATCACACAGTGCACGAGCCTCTAGAATGTCGCCTCTATCGAAATACGACAGTCGCAGCCAGGATGGAGCCTGCGTCTTTCGGGTCAGCAGCCGAGCACCATAACCACTGAGCCACCAGGCGGCTGCCATGCGAGTGTCCCTTGGAATCTGCAATCGCGATTCCAGCTCCTCCTTATAGCCGTCCAGTGAGGCTTATGGGCGATAATGGGGACCCTCTAGGACTTCAAAGGGTTGGTGTGTGTCTCTGCAGTATAAGCAGAAGAATGGCGCGTCGCCCGTGCTTTTGTGCTCTGTATAATTGAATGAAAACACTGCATAGGGGAGGCACAAGTCCCAGTTGTGCTGGTCGCGCGACACAAAATGCGGCAGCAAGCATGTCACGGTTTGGTTTAATCGCTGCCCCGCGCCGTTGCAAGAAGGTATGGTAGTATGGTGTTGTCTGCTTTTTGCTTATCTTAAGCAGCTCGCATACTCTCCTCATCAGCTGCGACAAAAATTTGGTTCCTGGGTCGTTGTCCATGTCGGAGCACGATCTGTTCAACACTCGCTCGCGCAATTGTGTCTGCTTTCGATGTGGAATTCCCACCGCTTCCACGTATTTCGAGAGGTGATCTAATATACTAGTATGTGGTCGGAAGTGGAAGTGGTCGGAAGCAGTAGGGCGACTGTGTCCATACCTGTCCGCCCGAAGGGAGCCGAAACCTGAGGAAATGTCTGCGGCCCTTGGGCATTTTTCTCTCGATACAGAAATGGCGCTTTGCCTATAATTCCCTAACGTCCTGTCGCGTGCAACTCCAGAAGAAAAACCGTTCCACCCGCTTACGCGTCTTTGATACGCCTAAATCGCCGGTGCAGGGCGCGTCGTGAAACGAGCGCAAGAACCCATTATGCCGACGACATAGGTATGACGACCCTCTCCCAAATGGTTTCTCCGTTTCCTCGTTAGCCGCGTCCGCCGGCGCGCGGTTCTGTCTTTGCCAGTGAAGTAGCCTATTTCTTCAGCGTAAGCTAATTTTTCCTCTAAGCTTTCAATGATTTGCTTGAGGTCGGTTTCTTTGAGGTGCTCCATGCACAACTCAGCCGGGTCAATTACAGAGACAAAATCGCGTACAGCTGGGACGGTGGCAAGGCGGCTCAGCGCGTCAGCATTCATGTGTGTTCTGCCTTACTTATGTTCGAGCTGAAAAGAATATTTTTGCTGCTGTAAATTTCATCTAGCCAGCAGCGAGAAAAGGTCTCCGACACTCATCACCCATTTCGAAGGAAGGCAGTCTGTGACTGGCTTGAAGTGTCGGCCATAAATGTAGCACCTGAACTGCTCTACTGTCCAAACTACCCCGAGGCACTGCCTCTCCATGGTTCCGTACTTCTGCTCTGTGGGGCTCAGCTGTCGGCTAGCAGAAGCTACAGGATATTCTCTTCCGTCAATAACCAATAACTAGGGCAAATTGGAATGTGGGCGGCGCAAGAGCCGTGCACTGATAAACTTTCTCTTAGGGCCCAAAAAGCATCCGCCGCGTCCTTTGCCCCGTGAAAAGCGACATCGGTCAGTGACTTACCTAGCTTGAAGAATTCATCTATATGCCTTCGGTAGTAGCCAATCAGGCCGAGAAATTGCCGGGCCTGGTGGAGACTAGTCGGGGGTGGAAAATCCGAGATACAGTTTAGTTCCTCCGAGTCACGCCGGACACCGCCAGCCAAAAAATGCATCCGAGGTATTTAACCTCCGTTTTTAAGAACTGACACTTTGAAGGCTTAAGCTTGAGGCCCGCTCCTCGTAGTCGCACGAATACCTATCCAATGTCGCGCAAATGCCTCTCAGAGCTCTCACTGTAAAGAGTTATGTCATCCGTGTACCTGAACCACGATTTTTCCAGAATGCTTGCCAGGATAACATCAGCGGTCCTCTTCCAGACAGCAGGGCTATTGACCAGCCCCATCGGCATCCTTTTCGAATCATAGCGCCCTGAGGGTGTATTGAACTTGAAGGCGGGCACGCAAGAAATGGCCAAAAAAGCCAAAAATGGGCTTCTACCTAAAGAGGCGGGTTTGGGGTTGCTTGACGGCGGAAGTTGTCTCTGATCCGCCAAGACAACGGTTTGGTTCAAGACCCTGCTCCCAAGTATCTCAACCTAGAGGAGCCGAGCACCAGGCCGGGGAAATATTGTACCCATTAAAAAACCGGTGGCTACTCGGCGACACTGGGGATCGAAATTAGCACCTCCCGAATTCGAGGCGGATGCTCTACCACAACGCAACGCTTCGGTCCACAAGGCCAGTTTTATATTCCGTATACATGTCGGAATAACGCTTCCGAATGCCAGCATGCTTGCTCCGAACGATGGCTGCGGAGTGGGAGCTCCTTCGGGCACAGCCATTTTGTCCGCTCAAGCCCTTCCTTGTCTCAAGCTTCTATAACGAGGGTCAAAGTCCCACAACCAGCCGCGTCATTTTCCTTCGGTTACGAATTTTATATCATGAATGTCGCAGCCTTCAAAGGGCCCTTGTTTTCGAGACCCCCCTTTTGACACCACATGTGACGACCCACATACTGCGCTTGTCCACAGGCTATGGCGAGGCAAGGAGACGCAGCTAGACCCGAGTGAAACAAAAGAGATATATTCAAGAATTACACATTAGCTAGCACGTGATACAGAGGCCGGTTTGCTCAAGCTTACATGCCGCTGCATTGCCGCCGGAGTCTTCGTCAGAAGCAACGCAGGGACTGCGTAGTTGATATCATTCATTCGCTGGGCCTCAGTTTCTCCTAGATTTCCTGAGTGCTTCGGGAGCCCGAGGACGATTGCCAGTGGTGTCGTTCCGGGCCTTCCACCTAACCGCACTGACCAGCTTTTTTCGTTTTTTCCCCGTCCGTTCGGGCGATCCTCCTTTATGTGCTGGAGCGCCAGCGCCTGCGGCATTGCGACGCTACTACCAGCCGCCGCTGCTCGCGTTTCGTTTCCGTTTGCAGAAGCACTAAGATGGATGCCAATCCCGACCGCGAAATTCTGGCACAGAGCAGCGGCCTGCAGTTTAATTACCTCCACCCTATACGATGTGCGGTGCTTCTAGGGCTGAGGCGCTGTTTCTGGCAGTATAGTCTGAGCGCCGAGAAATCGGAAACAAGCAAAGCTGTTGGTGCGGCAGCTGTCAACGTTTAGCCACAGGGTCAGACTGGCGTGTAGTTACCGGTATGTACAGAAATATTTAAATTGTACAATGATAGTACTCATTGCGCTGGCTATGCAGCCCAGCATCATGGTATGTTCTCGAAACGAAGACGTCGAGTGCTGAGTTTTGCAACGTGGAGGCGCGTTGAACGTTCACTAGTGACAGGGATTTTCCTCGTTGCAGGTGTTGGCTGCGGCATGAAATTCGTCCGAAGAGCACTCAGAGGCGCACAAGTTCCTCGTTTGCTTTGCACTTGTAAGTAGTGTAAATCGGGGTGCGGCAGATACGAAATCACGCAGTCAGGCAAAGTGCATTACCGCGAAGCGCCCAGAAATACAACAATTAAGATAACCAACTGTTGTACCACCAATTATAGGTTCACTTTGGGATCCAACATTCAGATTTTTTTTATACTCCTCATGTGATAAAAGTGCGCTAGTGGTTTAAAAAAAAACAAAGCGCAAGAAACTTTCTTTAAAGCTGGAAGGCGGATGAGTTTCTCGTGGAAAGGCGGCTTCAGAAGCAGGGAATTTTTGTGTCGTCGGTAAATTTCCATCTCTGTCGTGCACCATAAAGAGCTCAGCATTATTTCATCAATGTTTTAAAAAGTTGTAAATTGTAGAGTTTAACGTGGCGGAGTGATACATGGACTACAATGGACACCTATGTAGAGGGCTCATTAATTTATCAGACGACCTGGGGTATTCTAACTTGTGCTGCGATCGCAAAGGACTTGTAAGGACGCCATTCGTTTCGTGAATGGTTTGCAAACGACCTTGAAGAAGTGAAATGATTTTAGTTCTGATGTCACGCGATGCCTAACTTCAGTGAAATATGATGATGAACTCTTTTAGAAGTCCTTTCTGATTGTACTGCGCAGCTTATGAAAAAGTCGCATTTAGTGGCGGCATAGTGCAGGCCTCGTTTCGGTAAACTCCGATGTCAGCCAAATGTTTGTTGATATCAGTCAATTGTATGGGCACACAGGCTTTAAACCGGAGTGCATTCACTACAAAAACGTTTGAGCACACTCAATGGTACTGTCATTGCTACCGGCTTTCTTTAGGGGTGTCCACTTGGGAGAAGGTCCGTAAACCCCGCTGCGCCCCTCGCGGGCCAAGCCCCAATTTCGGACAACCTCGCAGCCTGCTAAAGGTGGTACCCCTTCGGCCAACGTGGTTCGAGTGAGAAGGTTCGAGATCAATGTTCAAGATCAAGGTTCAAACCTTGATCTATCTGCTGCAGTAGCAGCCATAGAAACGCTTCTTTGGAAGCTGGAAAATTGCAATAACAACAAGAAGAGGCGCAGTTCTGAATGTACGAAGCGATGTATTCAAATCAATGAAGAAGTGTTGACTACAAAAAAAGCCTAAAACTTCAAAAGGATTCTTATGACTGCGTAGCTTGGGAGCCTGAATTGCCATCCACGGAAACAGCTGAAACGCAAGAAAAAAAGAGAGAAGTGCTGCAAGCCCAAATCAGGCTAGCTTCTTCAAACTCTCGAGACACCCAGCTAATGGCTGAAGCATATCCCTCACAGAGGCAGGTGATCAACACCAGAAGTAGTGCCTTGGTCATGAAGGAGTACTGGCCGTTCGTCTTCAAAGAAACACAAATGTGTTCCCATGTAAATGTAATGCTGGAGTTAAGTGCCCTGAAAACCTCTGATGATCAGGTGAAGATCCTAGGGAGACAGGGTTTTAGGTATGTTCACATCTTAATAAGAAACTGAATATGAGGGCAGGCCTGCAGGAAAATGAACTACTGCTATTACTACTGGCCTTCTACTACTGGCCTTCTACTACTCCTGGCATTCTACTACTGGCAATCTTTGATGAAGACCGGGAGCTATCCTGCAAATGGTCGAGGTAAGCATTGCTCTCTAAGAAATGGTGGAATCTGGAGATATCCGCTATTGCTTCTCTCGTCGCTCATGTGCCAGTTTGGCACATTTAACCTGGCCACATGCCAAACCATACTGTGGAACCATTTATCTACTTTACTTTTGTTATCTTAAGCTAAGATTAGCTAATACAACGAGGCAATGCATTACTACGTAAACCTGGTACAACTTAAAAATGAAGCAGTAAATGCCTCTTATAGCAGCCAGCCGATGACAGCAACATATTTTGATGACAATGCTAATCCCCTTTCATCTGCTATCTTGACATTCCAGAGGGTGTCAGGTGCAGCTAAGCAGGTTAACTACTATTTAACTAGGTCAACAACATCATGGCACTCTCTTAACATTCGATGCAGGACCTCTTCTTGAGGGGCATTTGTCACCCTTTTCTTGTAATGTGTAATGTGTGTACATATATATTTAGGGTGTTTCACCCAGACATTACGCAATTTTTAAAAATAAGGTTTTAGAGTTCGAAGAGCGTTTTTTCAGCATAACATTGTCAGCGATGTAGCGCCTCAGAATGCAGCTACGACGTGCTAGCTGGCAGGCTTGTTAAATAATATTGAAAGTTAACTTTTCATCTATTATTGTTAGGCTCTTTAATCACTCTGTAGCGTGTAGTCGACTAAATCAGTTTTTAGAATTTCTAAAATGCGGTTTCCTCGGTGCTGTCGCTCAACAGATTTTGTCTGTTTCAAGAAGTTGCATGCACTGGAATGGTTGCTTTGCCTACAAGCTTCTCGAAGGCGCATGTATTTTGGAGCAATGCCGCCAAAATTTATTGGGCCAGAACACTGAAGTAACTCAGTTTTCGAAACTCTAAAAACTGATATGTATATTATTTAAGATGGGCTACACGCCTCTCAATGATTAAGGATCCTAATAGTAAGAGTTAGAAGTTCAATATTATTTAGGCAGCCTGCTGCTAGATAGCATGTCTTAGGCGTATTGTGACGCACTAAACTGCTGACAGTATTATGCTGGAACAAACTCCAAACACTGCTTTTTAAAAATTGTGTAAAATCTTTGGCGAAACACCGCGCATATTAGTTCCAGTATTGAAAGTCGTCTCATACATGCAAATACTTATGTTGGTTTTAGTTGTTCACATGTGGTTGACAATTATTTGCATAAGCCAAAACATTTCAACACAGATTGTTAGGAAAAACATATTTATGGGCCTTAACAAGCGCAGAAATGCTTTATTTGCACTAATGCTTAGTTATATGCTTATTTGTAACCAGTGTATATAGTTGTAGCTTTCACATGGTGCTGCTTTGTTAGACATTTTTAATATATGTGAAATATTCCCCTACTCCGGGAATCTGCCAGTGATAATGGCTCTGGGGACATGCCATGCTCTCCTTACATCGTTACAAATGGTATAATTTTCTGCGGTACCACTCTCGGGCGAGCATTCCTTACTTAAAGCTTGTTTTGTGCAGGTGGCAGTTTTCTTACTGCAAAGAGCTTTGCCATACGCATTGACACCCTGCCAGTGATACACGCAACCTACACGTACCAGGCTTTCAAGCTCATGTCTTTGGCACAATTTGTTTTCAACATTGTGTTCTCCAGGGACACAAGCCTCGGCTTGGAGTTCACACAGCTGTCAGCACTGAGCTCACTTGTTAACTGAGTTGCGGTAACTTTTATTGTTTATGCTTTTACACTTCTCACATGTGAAGTGATGGTCAAAGTTGCAGCTACCCGCAATTTATCATACGACCTTTTTATGGCAATGCTGATAAGTCAAAATGTGATCTTGAAGCAGAGAAATGTTTGCTGAACCCCCCAAAAAATCAGCTATGCAAAGAAATGTGGCTACTGCTTGGTTACTGCAGCTAGTAAAATAGCTCTGTAAGGAAGTTAGTGTACGTATTAAGAAACGAAACAGAGCTCTGTCCTGTTTGCTTCCTTCCTACATCCATCTTCACATTTGCACGGTTCCATTATACGCACTGTTTGTATGTGTTATAGATATTTGGCCAGGGCAGCACACTACACCGGACAGCAATTTTACTGCAGTTTGCATGTGTACACTCAATGCCAGTAAACCTTTGGTAGTCAGGCAACCATCCATTGGTTATGGGTAGATGTGAATGTTATGCCGATTTGACGAATTTTATGTGTCATGGGATGATGGTTTGCAAAACTTGTCAGCATGCTTTCGCTGCTGGTAAGCATGAGGACTTCTGTTTATGCAGGTTTGTGATGAATTTGTGATTCGCATTTTAGCTACAGTTACTGGGCGTATATTGGTATAGTGCTTTGCCTTCCCTTGTGGTCTGGCAGCAGATGTAGTCCTGGCATTATCGGGCCTTTATGCTATTCTAAGGGCTCGGACTTTTCGGCTCTTATTTTATGAAAATTCAACAGGCTTTCTTCTTCGGTGTTCATTTATGAAGGTAGTTCTTTTTTTGCAGCAGATATAATTTGATGTAGAATATTACTGGCTTTCTCACCATAACAATATAGAATTCATATGTAATAAGTCATAATATATTCTGACCGTTTGTAAGTACCACAGCAGCCGACTTAATAATAATACATGCGCATATGCCCGTACAGAGCTGCACTTCTAGATGTACTAACACACCATAAAAAGGAGATGCAACTAAATGATCTAAACATATTATTTGCATTGTCATATTTATCGGAATAAATGGGAACGGCACCGTTAAGTCTGTATATTGATAGCAGTGGTAGAGCTTCCACTGAGACATCGTGGCAGCCAGAACATGACACTTCTTTCTTGACGCTCATGCATGACTTCGTGTCAGTTCCCATGCTCTTACTTGGGTGAACATCTTTGAGGAATTTTAAGAAATGAACAACAATATGGAACCGGTAAAAATAAGGTACCATAGTAGCGGCATTTGGTGTACAGCGTAATTGATGCAGTCCATACATCTTGCATACACTGGTGACAAATTACCATTGTTGCAATAGGGCTTTTGCACTGTCATCAGTAATTTGCATTAAAGCCATGATACCGTGTTTGTTCCTTCCTTTTTCAAAGAGATGTGCCCTTGCCAAGTTATATTATGGCCTGCATGCAGGCATGGAACTTTCGCAAGTGCATTCAAAGCACCATGCTGTCTGTTTTCATCGTTATCCATGGTGTTTCTGCAATCTTTTTTTAATGTTTCCCTTACTCACCATAATGCATGAATGCGCACTCAGTACATAGAATTTCACATCCAACCCCTTAGAATTTGCCTTTATTTAGTCTGCCTTTGTCTTTTATCTGCACTAATTGAAGTTTGTGGGTTGGCACAGGTGTAGCCTGTGTGCCATGTCACCGTAATATACACTCCGGCATTTCACTGATGCCTGGAGCATACGTGATTCCAGCCCACTTCAGGGTACCTTGAGTAAGATATGTTGCTGGACGGGCGAGTCTGCAATCCATTGCGCCAGTGAAGTGCGCATTATAGCCACGCACAAATTCCTCGAAAAGTGTTCTAATCAGTCATCAGCCTGGTCTTCTTGTTCGCTACAAAGTCCTTACTCTGGCAACTGTGGTGGCTCAGTCTATATAGTGCTCGGCGGCTCACCCGAAAGACGCAGGTTCAATCCTGGCCACGGCAGTCGCATTTGGATGGAGGCGAAATGCTAGAGGCCCGTGAGCTGTGCGATGTCAGTGCACGTTAAGAACCCCAGCTGGTCGCAATAACCGGAGCCCTCCATTACGGCATCCCTCATAGCCTGAGCCGCTTTAGGAAATTAAAAACGATAAACCAAGCCAAACCATCCTTGATTGGAGGAGCGAGGGAACTAGAAACCCTTGTGCAACAGTGTACAGATTCCAAAATGAATGTAGCAGCTGCTATGAGTTTTCTAAAAACTTTGTCATTCATGAACATTGTGAGAAAATGGAGCATCAAAAGGAGGAAGCCATTGTCGTTATCAAAATAAACTGTATTATTGGTTCTAGATTGCTGAGGCATTGAATGAAGTGATTCAGGGGTTCTTTATTAAGACAAAAGCAATTGTTCATGCATCTCTGGTACTGCATTGCACAGGGAGATACTTGTATGGCTGCTTTTATATCTTAATGGGGGGCGCAGCTTTCGGAGGTGAACTTTCTTTTGACGTGGAGCCATTAAATTTGGCGCTCTTTTTGGGAGGTGCACGAACTGAATGCTTACAATTTTTTACCCGTATATCTCTAGTAGTTTTGACATTAAAAGTTTTATATGCTTCATTGTTGCACCAAATTTGCAGAAAGGATGCATTGCAAAAAACATGGTAGGAATCTAGAAACAAGCTTAAATTTTAGCCACGGGAATAATTCATGCTGTGACATTCTCCAAATAGTTTTATTGAAGAAGTTTTTTTCTGCACAGTACGCTTAGACCGAAATCCTGAGCCGTTCTCCGGTACGGCGCGACAGATGGCGACTGATTTCCAGAGTAGCAGAGCTCCCGCAGCCTGCGTGTGAGGCTAAAAGAATCTAGTCTATATCCAAGCTTGTGTAATGCACTCATTGCAGTGATGTCAAACCAGTTCCAGAGCAAAAAATGACGTATTAGTTCAGCAATATCGGAGCATAACTGCATGAAAAATGTATCAAGAAAAACAATGCAACAAATCGCATGAAAATTCATGAAGCCATTGTGAGGTTATGGTTTGTGTTGCAGTGCAGTCATGTGAAAAGACTCGAAAAAACTGGCATTTTCACAGAAATATCGACGAGTTTTTGCTACCTACGGTCACGAAAGATAATATTAAAGTTAGTTTTGTGTTGTTTCCGGGAAAAATGCTTTGGGATATGATAAGAAAAAACCTACTGATACAATCTGGTATTTTCTAAAATTCGTTTTGTTTTCGAGATTTCTTTTATTTGAAAGCAGCGTTCCCCCTTAAACATGACATTCCTTTGCTTTACATTCCCTCCTCCTGCACCTCATCATCAGCCTAATTACATCCACTGCAGGACAAAGGCCTCTCCAATATCCCTCCAATTAACTGTGCCCTGTGCCAGCTGCACCCATTCCTTTCCCACAAGCTCCCTCATTTCAACTGCCGACCTAACTCTCTGACACCCATTGCTATGCTTTTTTTCATTCCAATCCATTACATGCCCTGTTCATGCCCATTTCTTTTGGTTCAAACTGGGATATCATTAACTTGTTTGTTCTCTTGCCAACCTGGCTCTCTTCTTTTCGCTTCCACCAGTATTTTCGTTTCATAGGTGCAGCCTTGAATTTGATTTTAATTGTTTTGGTTAGCCTCTAGATTTCTGCCCCATGGCCAAGTAAAGGCGAGATATAGCTTTTTTATACTTTCATTACTGGCTAGCTGCTTTTAATTGATTTGAGAGTGGCCGCCAAATGTGTTGCACCCCACTCTTATTCTTCAATTATTCTCCGGAAGTAAAACATCTTCGATTTATTCTTATTTTCTTCGTGTGTATTGTCAGGCTGCTATTTCTGGTACCTATGCTACTATCATGGACGTTCATTGATTTCGTGGAGGACCAGCTGATGTGTTGAGCACTGCGTTCAACAGGAGGGACTCAGATAAGGGCTACAGTCCTACACATTCTAGACATCAGTAATACACTGTGTGATACGCGCAAACTGCATGTACGCAAACTTTCAAGCTTTTATGTTAATAGGTGGCAGTGAAAGACAAGTAAAAGGAATTTTTCGGCTCATACAAAATTTCATTTCCTGGCTGCATGTCAATAAAACAGGGAATTGAAAAAAGGTTGCAGGAATGACTTCCAGAACTAGCATGTGGCTCTGGACTTAGCAAGCATTTTGTATCTGCAAGTGACAGTACTGACTGGGCGCAGGCACATGTGCTTACGAAAATAAAATACCATCATAAATACACCTTGAGTCGTTAAATCTGCAAACAAAAATGGATGTGCTGAATCAGAACCGCTGAACTCTTCCGCTAGCCTATGCAACTTGTTTCCGTTTCACTATATATAAGCCGTACCATAGTCTTTCAATGCTTTTATGGTCATGAAACTTCAGCGTAGCGCTATGGGAGAGCTTCATATTGCCACAGCGTTAGCCCTTTACTGGCGCCGCCGTGCTGTGCGACAGCACCCGCTGGTCATTTTTGTCTTCCCCGGCTCGTGAGTTTGTTCACTGAGTGTGTCTGCCTGGCTAGTCCTGGTGCGCCCTTTTGCCCTTTCTCTCTGCTTTCGTGACATTTTGGTGGAGGTGCGCGGATATTTCCCAATGCACGAAGAGCTCCCGGGAGCCTCCGACGACACCCAGCTACACCCCATGGACACAACTCCTTTCCACAAGGCAAGCCGCCGCTTGCGAGGCTTAAACCCTGAGTTCCGATCCCTGACGGCACGAACCCGCGCAATGACGTCCAATTCGGCAAGTCAGACCACCCAGAATGCCGTCAGTTCCCCACCAAGACGTGGTTTGGAAAACCACGAATCCGCTATCCCCACCTGGCAAGACTTCCGGCGACAGTTGCTCGATATCTTCGGCAGCAACGAAGGGAAGGAGCGAGCTGAAGTCACCTGCAAGTCGAGCGCAGCGGCCAAATGAGAGCGTTGCCATGTTCGTAGAAGACATGACGCGGCTTTTCAACCGCGCAGACCCTACCTTGTCTGAAACAAAAAAGGCGCGTCATCTTATGCGAGGACTGAAAGAGCAGCTTTTCGTATGGCTTGTGTGCGACCCTCTTAGCACAGTGGTTGACTTTTCTCGGGAGGCGACGAGCATAGAGCGCGCCTTGCAGCAGTGGTTCACGCATTACGGCCATCCGGCGAATACAACTGCTATGGACGCCAACATGCCGCTGCTTGGAACCGAGAGTGAGGCCCTCCGTGAGCTTGTCAGGAGCATTGTGCGCGAGGAGCTACAGAAGCTTTGCCCTGTTGAGCAACACCCGGGTGTCGGAGCCATCTCGGATGTCATTCGCGACGAAGTCCGTCGAGCGGTGCAGCCAATGGCCGGTCTTCAGCCGCTGCCTGAGCCGTATGTCATGACGTACAGTGAAGCGTTGCGCAGCTCTGTGCCAGCACCACCGGCGTTTTACTGCCCTGCTCCTTCTGCACCTCATCAACGCTTTTGGACTTCGCCTGCCCTCTCCGACGCGCGACCACCCCTCAGCAAAGCACACGCGTGGCGCACATCGAACAACCGACCCCTGTGATTCAACTGCGGTAAAGCCGGCCACATATTGCGCCACTGCCCGTATTGTCGGATGGGCCTGCGAGGGTTTTCTCCTGACGCACCCCGTCTACACTATGGTGAACGACCCCGTGACATCGAGCAGTACCTGTCGGCCAGCGTCCCCACTGCGCCTTCGCCACAGCGTCCGTCCAGGTCGCCGTCGCCCCGTCAGTTCTCTTCCCCAGGTCGTCAGCCGTCCATCCGGCAGTCCCGTAGACCACGCCGGGAAAACTGAAGACAGCGATCTCTGGGGGTAGGGCTGCCGTTGCTCCGCCATTCGAACAAGATCCTTTGCTCGCCGACTTGACCCTTCAACCCGATCTTCAACCTGCTTCGACCCCCTTCCAACGCCTAGAACAGCCTCAGCTCGACACACCATTCCTACGAACACCTCGACCCTCCTCTCCGGAACCGGCCACTGCGCGCGTTCCAGAAAATGAGGTTGTTTGAGCCGAAATACCTGTCATCGCTGACAGCCACCATGTGACTGCCCTCGTCGATACCGGCGCAGATTTCTCAGTTATGAGTCGTGGTCTTGCTACCCTCATGCGAAAAGTGCTGACACCGTGGGCACGGAACACAAATTCGAACCGCTGGTGGTCACGTGGTGATGCCGCTCGGCGTCTGCATTGCTAGGTTTGAGATTCGGGGTATCATCTTCATTGGTTGCTTCGCTTTGCTGGCTAATTGCTCAAATGACCTGATCCTCGGTCTCGATTTTCTTCGCGAAAATGGGGCGGTCATCGACAACCGTGAACTCATGGTGGCATTCTCCGCCCCATGCACCGTAGCTGACGACAGTACACCAGGAAGACCCGTTTTTCGTGTGCCCAGCGACCACGTGTCTCTACCGCCGCGTGCCAGCTTATTTGTTACGGTCGACTGCGAAAACCCCCGCGCGTCCAACGGCATCGCAGGAGCAAACTTGTCTTTACTGGTGAGCCAACATGTCTGCATCGCACGGGGTGTCGTTGCCTTGCGGAACCAGTGGACTGAGCTTCTGGTTACGAACTTTAGCACCGAATACCACCAATTGGCGAAAAATATAGCCATGACCTATTTTGATGAAATTAGCGAGCCCCCAATACGCCTTGTCAACGTCCAAGGACACCCTTCCAGGAGGACCTAGTCGAACAGTTAAGGCTGACGTGAACTCTGCTTTGAGCACTGATCAGCATCGCCGCTTGCAAAACATCCTTGACTCTTTTCATGACTGCTTTGCGACCACCTCTAAGGTCAGGCAGACGTCCATAACGAAGCATCGCATCATAGTTGATGACAGTGAGCGGCCTATTCGTCAACAGCCCTATCGAGTGTCGGCGAGAGAACGTGAGGCGACACGACTGTAGGTAGACGAAATGCCCCGGGATGATGTTATACAGTCTTCTACAAACCCATGGGTTTTGCCCGTTGTGCTGGTCGCCAAGAAGGACGGGACATTGAGATTTTGTGCCGACTATCGCAGACTTAACAAAATTACCAAAAAGGACGTTTGCCCGTTACCTCGAATCGATGACTCTTTCGACCGGCTGCGTCATGCCCGCTACTTTTCTTCTCTTGACCTCTGCAGTGGGTATTGGTAGATTGAGGTAGATGAACGGGACCGCGAGAAGGCAGCGTTCGGTACTCCTGACGGGTTGTGCGAGTTCAAGGTGCTCCCCTTCGGCTTGTGTTCCGCTCCTGCTACCTTTCAAAGAATGATGGACACTGTCCTCGTTGGCCTCAAATGGCAGTCCTGCCTCGTCTACCTAGATGAAGTCATTTTTTCTGCAATCTACGACGAGCATTTCGAGCGCTTGAGTGCAGTACTGGAGGCCATACGATCGGTCGGCCTCTCGCTCAAAAAAGAAATGCCACTTTGCGTTCCAACTGCTCAAGTTCCTGGGCCATATCGTGAGCGCTGATATCCATATTATAGGCCATATCGTGATCATATCGTTTACCACAACTTCCACGAGGTGGCGCTAAGAGTCCTGTGGAGGCAATGACGCGAGCAAGCGAGCGTCTGTATGGCCGAGAGAATACAGGTGGAATTGGATGGCGGCGATGTGGCAGCAGCTATTTTCTTTTCTGATTTCTTTCGTTAGCAAACAAGTACTATACACGTAACGCGCAAGCCTACGATGCGGAATACTTGCTGTGAGACGGGTTGCCGCTCCGGCTACGGAAGTACGCAGGAAAAGGCCTCGCTGTTCTGTCCACCGAGCGACGCTGATCATCGTAAAATATATAACCGGGCGATGTCCCGAGAGAAAAGCGGTGGATTTAGCTCTACTCGAAGCATGTCCGTGTCTCCACGAGGCATTTGGCTCCACGGAATTCATTCGGCCTGAGGAGTGGCGTCCGTGAATTTGAGGGTGCACATATAAAATATATTGCAGCGAGTGGGTTTCGAACAGATCAGTTTCGCTGGCCACTGCACGAGGGCACTACGCTAACGCCGCAGCCGATAACACATCGTGTTAAACTGAAACACACTCGCTCTGCGCATTGCACATCGTCATTTTCATCCACTTCCATCTGTGGAACGAACAGGTCAGATAGGCTTAACCTCGATAAGAGCTTAAACTGAGTCTAATATCGTCACTAGACGTCCCGACGGCCTAGCCCAAAGCAAAATCATCAGCCAACCAGGCTAAACCCATATGTTTTCGTACGTCTACTCGGTTTAACAACCTTAAACCCCTGCCACTTTTTATTTTGTAAATTTTGCCCTATGCTTTCTATCATTGCCCATTTTTTATTCATTGCATGGCCGCTCACAGCTTGCCTCATATTTTTGTAGGTCCAAGCCAGCACATGAGCACTGAAAAAAAAATTCGAAATTTCATTTACTGGGCAGCGTCTCTTAAGTCACAGTGTGACAATGTGTAAATAAATGGATTTTGTAACAAGTGTCTTCAGCAGCTGGCTTCGCCACTTCTGAAAGTGTCAGCAACAAAAAAAAAACTGAGATAGCATCAAACATCCGGTGCATTCGTCATGTCAGTTCTTGAATTGTCGCCATAATGCCTTGAAATAATTAGTGAGATTGCAGTATTTCTCACAAGGTAAGCGCCAGCCGCTTTCTTATGCACTTCGATGAAAGCAAGGACTCTGCCGAGACAGCTACAACCCAGACACGTACCAATATATTACTGACCGCTACACGAGAGCTTCCAGAGTGACATTGGAGGAAAGTTACGGTGAAAATGAATGCACATGCAGCGGGACCGGCGTACACAAATCGTAGTTTTGTACCAAAAGCGAGAGGAAGTAAGTGTGTTGTTAGTCAGAAAACCGCCACTGGCTAGATTTACTAGCGGCCGCTGTCGATCATGCAGGCTTTTAGTGTTTTGATGTTGCAGCCAAGCTCTCAGGTATTAACCAGTAAAGTAGCGTCTATGCTAAGCCCAAATATCGATCACCAGATACCACAGATACCAAGCGAACGTGAGCCTTTTGGCCGGAAAAGAGCTGCTGCGAACAGGGCTCGCACAGCCATTTGTGCCCCCTTTCCGACAGCTGCGCCACTAGCGGCGCGCGCTGTCCTTATACAAAACTTTGGCTGGAATTTCGTGACCAGAAAGAGCATTGTATGACTATGGCTGTACTTAAAACAATTTAACTGCACTTTGCCCCCATCATGAGTCTGCTTTCTGGCAGCCGAAACGTCATTTCACTTGTCTTCTGGTTGCAGCCATGTTATTTGTCATTATTTACAGCCTTTTTCGAATGTTTATAGCCCACTGAGTTCGCTTCTGAGCCATATAGTGGGGCTCCTGTAGAATATTTGAAAGTCCTGCCCATCGAAGGGGGCGGTGCCAAATATCTTCCCTTCTGGAAATTTTACTTGTGAGCTACACACGGTGTAGCTCACAAGCAAACCCTTCGGCTCTAATCTTTTGAGAAAAGCGGTACCATGCTGACAGGGCGGGTTCTATGAAACTCCTGATTTGGAGTTTTGAAAAAATTGTTTCCTTGAATATTGATCATAGTAATTATTTTTTATTCAAGCCATAATGGCACCGTGCCGACTCAGTGCCATAGCTAAGATATTCGATCTGCTTGGTATGAGGTGTGAAAGCAGTTTTGCCTAACATTTGTTTATAAATTTAAGACCCCTATAAGATAACAAGTGGAGGGAGCCCACATCTAACAGTAATCTAAGGCTGTGGTTTGGGAAGTTGGTATTGGTTCATAATGTTCACTGTGCCAGCAGGCAAGGAAAAATACTTGTGTGGTGTTTGTTTGTCGCTGTCTACTGCCTTTGTAAAAACATATAACAAGAGCAATAAGGACCTTAAACCAATCAAATAAACAGAAAATTGCGTAAGAGGCGATTAGCAAAGCTTCTGCCCATTAAAATCCAGTGGGTGTGTAGTAATGGTGATCAAACATCACAGATCCTGCATATGACGCAAATTCTCAAGCCACTCGGACAATGCTGTGGTGCTCTACTTAGCGTTCTCTAAAGAAGATGACAAAGACAAAGCAGATGACTCATGACAAAGGAAAGGATGGCGCTGCGTTTCAGCCGTATTGTTCTCGCCACGAATGTATGTGCCCGACCTGGCTGCCCTCTTACTAATATTCAGTGTGTAAAACTGTCCAGAAATTAGACTGATGGGCTAGTCGGTTCCTGGGTAGTTTAAAACAAAGCACACGAGACACACACAAAACTAAGAAATAAATGTACATAGACACATGGGTAATACTACTGAGGTTTTATTGAACAATCTTCGCTAGTACAGCAAAGTGCTAATAAAGAGGATGTAAGTCAACAGCAAAAGAACGCACTTGCCTTGGTAATGATCTGTTGTCATTGCCATGGCGCATGCTCGGTCAGATATGCAAGTTCTTGTGTCGTCACTAATACCAAGGAGGTACTAACATGAATTTCATCTGCTTTTTTTTATTGCAAAAACTTCAGTTATATACCCGGTATATTTTTTCTTGTGCTTTCTAATCACACGAATGTAGCGCTGAAAACGGGGGAAGACCGGCGTTTGCACTCCCTCCACTGGAGAGAAAGACAGCCTTCTTCAACAGTTTGTTTCTTTTCGCCACGGTGTTTCAGCAGCCGTCTTTTAATGTTCCTACTCGTTTGTCTGATGTAATCTTTTCTGCAGGATAGTCGTATATGGTAAACGACGCCTTCAGCACGAGGTACAAAAGGGCTCACGGTGCTTTATGGTGCAACTAGGGTGTGGCAGATCTTCAGAATTTACCCTCGCCTAAAACCTCCAGAGCTTCATGTATGCGGAGATAACAACTTCTACACTGATTCTACTGGCAACGTTTTTCAGGTTGCGCCTTACACTATACTTGTATGGAAAGCTGACAGTCTTCTTATCGTTTTCGTTCTTTTGACCAAAACCATTATCTGTTTGCTTCTTTATTAGCATGCTACTGACCACAGCTGACTAAAATTGGGGGTCGTAACCTGTGGCTAAAGGCGTGAGACCTGGTTTTTAAAAATGTGGCTTTGAAAGTGATTGCATGTCAGCACTAGATGCTGATACTACTTTTCACTAAATAAGAATGAACGGAGCTACAGGGGAGGAGAAGCTTATTGTGTGCGGGTGTTATGAGCCCAGAGTGATGATGTGGTTAGGGATGAAGAGTGATGTGTTAAAATCGCCTGAGATTTTATCACTCATGGCACTCTCTAAATGCAGAAACAAGCGTGATGGGAGCCGGGCAGTCATTTTTATTGGGCTGAAAAACCATGTACTCATCTGCATATATTACAATTTTTGTGACCCTTAATCCTGCTAGGCACCTCCACAGTTTTCTGTTGTAAAATGATAAAAATACGTAACTCGAAATCGATGCAAGTACGAGGTATTGCAAAAACTTGTTTTTGAGTAAAAATCGAACATTCTCATGCTGAGTAGGTTTACAGGAATATCGGCAAGAGTAAAAAAAATTCAACAATATTACCTGTTTCGTTCTGAAAGCATACAACTCTGTGGTTGCCAATGACATGCTCTAAACAATCTAGTAGTCTTTGTGGGGAAGAGAGTAACATACAGGGCGATTTTTTTTTAATTTTACAGGTTCTTATTTTAAGTGTGGAAAAGACGTCGATAGTGTCTATTGAGCTGGATTGTACAGCAAGGTGGAGACTATGTACTTCTTATGAATCAATAATTAGATGATAAATAAATTGAATTAACTGAGCAAATCTATTTTTTTGATATTAAGGGCAAGGTTATATTGCTTAATTAGTGGTTGTCAACATGGTAGGTGCGGACGCAGTTTTAGTTGTTTTTTAGTAGACAATGTTGCTTAATATATTAAATGTCAAATGAACGCGTTTGAAAACTAGTTGCGTTCGGTTCCCTGCATTACCTACTTAAAAAGGCGTCGCTGCGTGTTGTGTTATTGTCAAAATGAGATTAACTTGTGCTGCATCATCAAATATAGAAACTGTGCCTCTATTTCATGCTCAATAAGTGGGAATGACCATTTAATAAATATGTAATGCGGGAATACTGGAAATTCTTATTTTTGACGTTCTATATTTCTAGCCATATATTGCCTATTCAAAATTTTTAAAGCCAGCTGGCTTACGTTCGATGTTGATGGCCTTACCCTCTGTAATAAAAAAAATAAAAAGTTTATTTCTTTATTAAAGTTATTACATCGTCTAATTAATTATAGATAGGGGGTACATATTGTTAGTCCTGCTGAAAAATTCCGTTTAACAGAGAGTACTAAAACATTTATTTTTTAAATAAAAATGTGAACAGGTTAAAAAATATCAACCTGCAGATCTTTAACGTCCAGTGATTAACGATGAAAGCCATTCTTAGGGGTAATGAGTTGGTTAGAAATACTGATCATATCGGATTGTCAACGGGTAAAGTTTTAGTTTTGCAACAGAAAATTTTCCACCTGCCTAGCACGATTAGGTGTCATAAAAAGAATAAGATATATAAATGATTCATGGGAAACTAGCGCAAAAGAGACAGACGCAGAGAAGAATACAGTACGACACAAGCGCCCGCTAGCAACTGAACGTTTATTGAGAAAAAATAGCAATATATACACAAAGTGGCAAAAACAAAGCAACAAGAGAAAAATTCAACGACGCCGCACTAGGAATCTTAATCAGGAATGAATTGCACGTGCATCAACAAGATATCTAAAGCAATGCAGTAAACATTGAAAATAATAAATACACAAGACAAAAATAAGCGTCATCAAGGAAAGGTATTTTATACACCTTACTGAGCCTAGAGACGTTTTTAACCAAGACCGCTCTAACCTGGCTGACCACTGCCGGGAATGTGACCAACTAGGAAAACGCAAGCAATACGCGCTAAAATTTGAGGACACCACTGCTTTTTTCACATCATAATCAATTCACATGTGAGCTAAAGGAAGCGTATCACAGCACAAAATCAATCGACACGTGTATCAACACCCCTTTAGTCATCCTAACATGCTAAAGTAAACACAAAAATCCGCAAACCGTGAATAACACCCGACCTGGCAGCGAAAATACGTGAGAAAAATACAATGTTCAGCAGGTTTATCAAAAGCAAGGATCCAGACGCGTTCAAGCAGTTTAGAACTTGCCGTAATCGTTTAGATAAAGAGCTGAAAAGGGCACGAAAACAGCATTTTAACAACTTATTCACCTCTCTTTCTGGACGCACACATGCTGTGTGGAAAAAGCTGCGCTCAGTATTAAACTATAATGTTAAGAATGACTCAGTTCGTGCAATAAAATACAATGGTACCGTGCTGTCAGGCAAAGCCTTAGCCAATGCCTTCAATAGCCACATTGTAAATACTGCCGCTCAAATAACAGTGAATATTAATCTAGACAATGTTCACTACAATAATGGCTCAGTTTTTCTTGATCCTGTCAGCGAAGCCGAGGTGACGGAAGTAATAAAAAGTCTTAATAACAGCAGCGCTATTGATGTTGATGGCATGCAAGTGAAACCTTTGAAACACGTCATCTGTGTCCTTGCTCCCTGCATAAATTACGTTTTCAATTTATGCCTTGAACAAGCGGTATTTCCACACCAAATGCAAGTTGCACATGTGAAGGTATTGTACAAGAAAGGTGATAAGAATGATATGGGGAATTACAGGCCTGTTTCCATACTACCTGTCCTATCAAAGGCATTCGAAAAAATCATTCTCAAGCGATTTTCGAAATTTGAAGAGAAACATAACCTCATAGTTGATTGCCAGTATGGATTCCGAAAGGGAGTTAGCACCGAGTCGGCACTTCTTGCCCAAAAAGAGTATATTTTAGACCACATTGAACAAAAAAACGTAATATTAGGCATATTTATAGATTTTTCAAGAGCCTTTGACCTCATAAATCATCAGATACTGATCACGAAGCTAGAAAGATATGGCTTTCGGGGTGTGGCTGCGGCGTTAATCCGATCATATTTAACCAATAGGAAGCAAATTGTAGATATAGAGGGATTTTGTTCGGATTCACTAGCAGTTAACTGTGGCGTGCCGCAAGGCAGTATTTTGGGGCCATTCCTTTTTAATCTCTACGTGAATGACATAGTAAGCGTAACCCCATCCACAAAATTTGTCATTTACGCAGATGATACGAGTCTATTCTTTTCAGCAAATGATCCTGATCAATTAATTCGCCATGCGAATGAAAGCCTAGCCAAGCTAGAGAAATGGACTGAAGAAAATCTTTTAAAAATAAACATACAAAAAACAAAGGCAGTTCTATTTCACGCCAGAAATAAAACTATAACAACTAGCCACAGTGTTTTGCTCAAATCAACCCCAGTTGAAATAGTGCCTTGGATTAAAACATTAGGTGTTACGTTTCATGAGAACTTATCTTGGGATGCACATATTAACTGCTTAACCAAAAAACTTTCTCAAGTAGTCGGCCTCATATATCGAAATGCAAGTGTACTACCGCGTAATGTAATGATAATGCTGTATAATACCTTGTTTTGTTCAAGACTTAATTATTGCCATTTAGTTTGGGCCTCTACGACGCAAAACAATATACACAAAATTCATATTCTGCAAAAAAAGTTTCTACGTGCCGTTGCAAGTGTCCCCATGTGCTATCCCTCGGAACCATTATTTCACATGTATAACGTGATGCCTGTTACGAAGATTTATGGTTATCGTCTGTGCAAACAATACAAACAAGAGATAAAAATGGTACTTGTTTCTTGCGTCAGATAGCCAACATAAGTAGTCATCCTAAAGCATACAACACGCGAAATTTTGAGAGGTGGAAAGTTGAAACATGTAGGACAACATATGGATTACAAATGTTAAAAAACCGGTTACCAAGGCTTTTAAATACGTTGCATAAGAAAAACATACAACCCGAAAATATTACTTTCAAGAAACTTCGCCACTACTTTACGAACTAAAAATAAGAACAACAAAACAGTCTCACCATATTCTATCTCAAAGCGTCACTTTCATTTTGCTATGTTGTCTATATATCTCCGGCGATGAGATTTGTTGAAAGTGTGTGCCCTCTTGTTGCAGTCAGGTTTTCGTGGAAACTTCCTTTTTTCAATGTATAGCTTTTGTTTGCGGTTTCACACTTTCATGCATTTGTTTTGTGGTTGCTGACCGCTACCTGTAGTTGCCAGTGTGGGTGCCTGCGGCCTTGTCAAGCTGCCTTAATGACAGCGTTTTCTGCTGGCCTCCGGCATCATGTACGTGTGATGCAAATAAAGTTATTATTATGAAATAGCGTTCCTTGATGACACTTGATTTTGTGCCGTGTATTTCTTCTTTCGTGCCGATGTTCACTGCGTTGCTTTAGATATCTTGTTGATGCGCGTGCAATCCGTTCTTGATTACGATTCCTGGCGCGGCGTTATTGCATTTTAGTCTCTTGTTTCTTTGATTTTTCGCCTTTTTGTGTAGATATTGGTGTTTTTTTTCAGCAAATGTTTAGTTGCGAGTGAGCGATTTAGTCTTGCGTCGTCTTCTCTGTGTCTTCGTGTGTGTTGCGCTCGTTAATCATGATTACGTACCACCTATTCCAACTTCTCACGTTAACGAATAAAGATGATTACATGGTTTCACTATATTATGACAATGACTGGTCAACTTCCACCACTGCTGTTGTTTCTGCATTTAGAGAGTGTCTTGAAACTCTTTAGTTGAGCCCAGAGCTAAAAAACAAATTGTAGGGAACACTTCAAATCAACCTTAAGCGTATGACGCGACAGTATTATTGGCTTAATTCCCATATTTGCGGTATTGGTCACTCTCGATTGTACATTCACGGATCCCTGGAGTCCTGGTGCAGCAGTTAAGCGATGTGCCACTGCCCTGCAATGGGACTTGTGCAGCCAAGGTTGCTCTTTCCGAGCAGCGTCTCGTGACCAGTCATCAATTTAACTGCCATCTGCCATGGCGGCCAGATTGCTCACAAACCTGTGTGTAAGTTATGATGAGGCCACAAGGTCACGTCACCTAGGCAGATGCCCAAGGTTGTTTTTCGGGAGATTTTTTTGCTCACAACACCGATGACTACGGAATTTCCGTCGCATTAAAAGTTCTTCTCACAGGATAGTGGGCACTTTCTATTTTGGCACAGTGGAGCTGAGTACATGCCAAATGTCTTGCCTAACATGCTCTGCAGTTCTTAAAAATAAACTTTTTGAGCTAGAAGAGTGCTCTTTTCTGCATAGCATAGTCAGCGATGTAGAGCATCAGAATACAGCTAATACATGCAGACTAGTAGGCTGCTTTACTATATTGAACTATTACTGTCAGTCTCCTTATTTATTCAGAAGCTTGTTGCCCACTGTAATATCAATAGCAGGTACCAAAATTTCGAAAATGCAGTTGCCGTCAGCCCTGTGGCTCAGCATATTTTGGTTACTTTGATGAGATACGTGCGTTGGAGGGGCTCTGCTACCTGCAGGCTTCTGAAAAGTGTATGTAATTTTGCTTGGTATAGCGAAAATTTGACCACAGCAACAAGGGAAACTGCATTATCAAATTGCCTAAAAACTTAAGAGTATAACTTAAGGTCCGCTACGTGCCTCTCAGTAAGTAAGGAGACTAACACCTGTGCCACACGGGCAAATTTAATGCAATTAATTGGTTACTGCCTTAAGTTTCAATGGCATTCGTGCGGTGCCATACGCATAATTTTAATGGAATTAGCCTTACTACCATTCGCTACCTACTGTGTTTGCCACAGCTCATTCGCCCGGGCAATCCGTACTCCCATTCCCATTACGCATGCACAAAAGTACACAACTTTGTTAGTAACAACTTCCTGACCAGTAGTAAATGGATAATTCATAATAATTCAGTCAGTTAAATTATCTCTACTGCATTTTTGATATGAAGGGCGCTATTTTTACAAGCACTTCTGACAGATACTCTCGGCTTTTGTGCTGGGTTCTCCGACACCCGCATTTATGGCTACTTGTTCGAATTGTCAAGAAAGAGCAGCGGTATTTTCTGCTAACTAGTTTTTATGTAGCATTTAAATAACATTCCTGTGATACTGTGCTTATTAGCATCGTTTATATTTAGGTGAAATTTTTCACCGCCTTGCAAGCTTTATCGTCATTTTGACTTTCATAAAATGACATTATATGTAAACATCTAGCATCAACTCTGGAAATAATGTCATTAACAAAACTTAAGGCCTAAAAAATTTACTGCCACTTAGTGTGCGTGTGCGTTACTTGTATAACAATAATACTTAAAAGTTAACTTCTCAATATTTGTTAACCAGCCTTCCAGTTAGGACATCCTGGCTGTATTCAGATGTGCTACACCACTGACAAAGTTTTGCTGAAAACGGCTCTTCTAACTCAAAAAGCCTTGTTTTAAAAATTGTATAACATCTTAGGTGAAACACCCAACCTGTAAGAAGCAGCTGGTGAGACAGGATAATGTTGTCACATTGATACGAAAGCCTTGTCTGCAGCACAGGAGGTGATTTTAAATTTGTGTTTTACTCGTAGAGCATCACTAATACATGAAAGCCTTTGATGATTATTTCCTGCTTTACTGAACTCAAAATTTGTCTGTGACCAATGTATGAATGAATGTTTGTAAGGACCAAGCACCTAAATATCTCCTGCAAACTTCTTACGGCAAAGAACAATATCTTGCTGACTTTTGTTTAACACAAAATGGGCATACTGATGATTCAGCCCACATTTTCATTAAATACACAGGCTTTCCCTTGTCGTGTCAAGCAGCTCTTTGGAAGGACTTAAAGACAAGAGCTTATATTGATATTTTACTGAGTTCTGCTTGCAGAGAGACTGAAATGGTGGTTTTATGAGCAAGAAAATAGCAAGAAACAAAACACTCGTCATCACTGGCTCATTTGGAAGCAGACTGCAG
Organism: Amblyomma americanum; assembly: GCA_030143305.2. Classification (NCBI taxonomy): domain Eukaryota; kingdom Metazoa; phylum Arthropoda; class Arachnida; order Ixodida; family Ixodidae; genus Amblyomma; species Amblyomma americanum. The sequence goes on along the minus strand of JARKHS020010343.1, from coordinate 1,982 downwards.
TGCATTGACGCATTGATGGGTGTGAATCATAGAGGCCTTAAGCTACCCTGCAAGTATTTTCAAAAATGTTTCTTATAGAGTCCTTTTCGGGGCGCACATTACAAAATCGAATTGAGAGACAAGCAAAATTTTAAATTTATATTTCTCAGCAACGAATGCATTTTTTGCTACCACATAAACATAAAGAAATAGGGAAAGTGCGTGAAAAGTAATTTTTAATCAAAACAACAAATTGCATGGACTTGCTTTCAGTATATCTTTAGCACCCAGTGATAGTGTTCAATGAGCCGCTTTAATGCAAGCACCAAAACACTAGGATTGTTACAAAAATATCAAACTGATCATTCAGGAAAGTTTCAGTTGGCTTGAAGTCTTTCATTTTGTACTGAACTCTAAAGAGTACTGAATATATTCATTGCTGTACATAATGAAAGTAGAATGTGCGTTGCAGAGGAACTTTTTGTTTTTTGAAGAGAGCTAGAGATTATATTCATTGATCTGCATTTAATGAAAGTGAAATGTGGTGTGCATTTATTTTTTTGAAAAGAGAGCGATCATCTTGCAGTTTGTAAATATTTTTTGAAGGCAATTCACTGCAGATTTTATTTCGTTATTTGGGACGCTAAATGTGCCGCACGGCATAAAACGTGATGTCACTGACGAACGTTAATTTGATAAGACGTTACAGAAAAGCATGAAGTCCGGATATGTATAAAGTCATAAAAACTTCGGGCGTAAATGTTTTCCGTTACCCACAAGTAGAAATCGGAGTCATTGTTTGAGGACAAGCCCGCCTCTTGAAGAACGCGAGCGCGAACAAGCGAAGTTCCTGGGCATTTCTACAATAGGTGGTGGACAGTGGTGTCAGAAGCGGTTGTGTCGCAGTGAGGGCATTTTTCCGGCGGAGGGATCTTCTCACTTTGCCACAGGTGCCGAACTGCGGGCGCAACGGCCACACCAACGCGCAGCGTCCTTAGAGACCTCCTCCATCCGTGATAGGTTGGGAGGAAGGGGGTGGATACACGGGGGAATAAGACCACGAGTACGCCGCCTGATGGAGGCTGAAGACGTTAAATGTGTCAGAAGTGGATCTGGTTGCAAAGAGGCAGGGGGGGGGGGGTTGTGGAACGTCCGTTAAACGAGATATCATGTCAGATGCCATGCTTTTGACATCTGTGCGTGCTTGAACCCAGTGTACAAGTATAGGGACCGGGAAGGAAGACTTGCAAGCAGCATGTATGGCCTGGGAAACCCGAAGGGTACCACATATTTTTTTTAGGTGCTTCAGAGCTTCTTGGGAATGAGTAAATAGGTGCAACTGGTTATAATGAGGTTGGTCAGGTAAAGCCGCTATGGCATTTAAAATCGCTTGCATCTCGAAGGGAAGAGATGATGAATTGTCAGTACAGTAGGTCTGGCGGCTATAGAGTTGAGGGTGCGTCGGGCTTATCAAAGCAGTTGATCCCCCGTTGGGATTATGGCGACATCTATGTAAAGGATGCAGCCATCATGTTCCGCAGAAAAAGATGATGGTAACGGCGGAGAATAGAACTCCGACTTATTATGACAAGCTGGCTTGTTTGACGTAATGTAACAGTAGTCCCATGGAGGTCGTTGAGGCTCGAGCATAGGACGGAGAAAATTTTTCCTGGCTCTATTGGTTTGTCGCTGGATAATTAAATCGTCCAGTGTGTTGAGTTGCGCATACTCCAGCAGCAGTACAAATAGGAGTTGCTCGAGGTAGGCCAGTAATGACTCGCATGACTTCTTGGTTGAGTGCTTCAAGTGTAGACCACTGTCGTTTTGTAAGGTGTTGAAACTGAGCCTGGTATATTAGCCGAGGTAGAAAGAAAGCGTGAACACGTCGACGAGCTGTATCTGAGCATGCACCTCCATAGCGATTGGCTATTCTGCGGACTAGGCCGCGTGTTTTTATAGCACTTCTGCTCATAGCTGACAACCAAGCCGTCCCTTTGCCTGAG